>CANTUT010000587.1:7500-305000 GCA_947687605.1 Reutealis trisperma
AAAAAATAAATTAATACAATTGAATATATAGGGAATAATTATGAGGACTAATAGGCATATTCGCCCTCCATCTATCTCTCCTTCTATGTCTTCCATATTCACCCTTTTGACCATCACCATACAGATTCCTTTATCCTCTCCTCCTCCTATGTCTACTGCTCCATCCACCAATCTTGTACTTTAATCACCTTCCATTATTCATTCTTCAGTTAAACCTTCTTTAAGAAGGCTGCAATTCAGTACAAGAACTTCCTCTACGATGTCAAGAGGAAGGGGAAGAAAGAGACGTGGATCCCTCAAGAGACTTGGGATGCTTGGAAGAAATGTTGGGATTCTTTGAAGCATAAGCAGTTATCCCATAAGGCATCCCTGAACATAAAGTCTGATAAGGGTGATCCAGTGAGTGGACCTTCTAAGCATACTGGAGGGTCTGTCCCTACAACGGAGCATGCCAGAAAATTGGTAAGATGTCGATTTTTTTTATAATAAGTAATTAAGTCATTAAAAAAATTTTCATACATAATTTAAAAATTCATTTATTTTTTTAAGTTATTAATTTCATAATTTTTTTTATTTACTAATTTTGGGATCATACTTTCAATTTTTAATAGAGAAATGATCTTGGTCAAGATCCCACTCCTAAGGAGATCTTCATGTGCATCCGCACGAGGAAGAAAGACCAACAGACTTTTGTATACCAGCGCTCCTAGCGAATTCATGTAAGTTTTAATTAGCAATTTTCCTATTAATGTAAATTAAAAATTTTAAATGCTAACTATTATTATATAAAAAAATAGGAGGATCTCAGAAACCTCTGCGAGTAGATGTTGCGGCTAGCTCAGGTAGATGAGTTTGAGCTATACTTCAGAGCTATTGGGGGCAAGGAGAAGGGACGAGTCTACGAGATGGGTTTGATGGCTCTCTCATTTGGATGTCCCGGAGCCAGTTCTTCCTCGGCTCCACTACTGCCGCTTACAAATGAGCATATGTAGCAGGAGATCGATAGATAGTAGCTCAAATGCAGGAGGAGATGCAACGGACGGTCTAGGAGCAAGTCCGCCAGCAGGTTGAGCTATAAATGTAACAGTTCTTCTTACGATACTTTGCTGGTGATGTTGCTCCTCCACCTGTTCCACCACTGGCTTCTACTACTTCTCAGCAGACTTTATGTAACAACCTACATCTACCCTAGGGTTATTGTGATAAATTGTGTGACTATATGAAAATTCATGTGTGACATGATTTATGAGTTTGGAGCATGTTAAATTAATTTTAATATACCTAATATGAATTATTATTGTAAAATAAATGATTTGAACAAAATGCATTAGCATGAAATAATTTATTTTTCGTAAAATGAATTTTCATGCAAAAAGACTATTTTTAAGCATAAAAATAATTTTGAGTATTTTAAAATAATTTTTAAATAAATGTTTTAGGGGAAATTTTATAGAAAATAACAAGAAAAATATTTTATTTTTAATTACCAATAATCAGCCCTAAATTAATTAAAAAGCCTAAATATCCAAAAGCCCACTACACTAAAACACTCCTGACTTAGCTCATTAGGGGTAATCTTGGAAATTTCACCCAAAACCCTAATATTTAACCTAAATTTCGGCCAACCCTTGATTCCAGCAACCACTACTCTGTTATTTCATTATTTTGGCAGAAAAATTCTCTCTACTGAAATTCATAAAAATCTTTTCAAACTTGTGATTTCGTGACCATTTCGTAAGTTTTTCTTTTCCTTTCAATTTGCTATTTGATTTTTATGAAACTAATCTTGGAAAAATTATTTTGAACTGAATATTTACTAATTTTTACTAGTAAAATTCAGGCTAGGTGATTTCTTGAGAGAAAAATCAATTTTTCTTCTGAAAGCACCAATCTCTCAATAAATTGAAATTTCTCCAAAGGTGAATCCTGTAATTCAAAATTGAAATTTTCAAACATAAATTCATTAAGGGGGGCAGCTACTGCATATTTAGATTCTAAACTGATTTTTGATATGTTTTGATGAAAAATATTGGATTAAATTATATTTTTGCATATTACTGTAATGACCGAAAAGTTTTAAAAAATAAAGGAATTTAAAGTTTTTGTGCTAGAACTTAAGTATTGGAAAATTCTTTGATTTCTTGTACATATGGTGTCAATTTGCGTATGAGGAATTATAATCTGATAATTGTTTTATTTGGATAAAAATAATGATTTAAATCATGTATTTGCATATCGCTGTAATGAACGAAAAGCGCAGAAAGCTTAAAAACTCATGATTTTCTTCCCAAACCCTAAATTTGGAATTTTCATGTATGAAAAGCATTCATGGTTGTCAATTTGTACCTATTGATATTTTAAACTGATATTTATTGTGATTGAATGAAAAATAATGGTTTAGAACACCTGTTTACATATTGCTGTAATGACCGGAAAATACCAAAAACAAGAAACTCATAGTTTTTCATCCTAAAACTTAAAGTTGGAAATTTTCATGCATATGAATGTACATGTGGGCCCATTCCTACATGTCTATATTCTAAATTGCACGTTGATTGAAAGAATGACTATAGACTAGCGTAGAGGCACTTTGGTATACTTAAGGTATATTAACCTTATGTTATTCTTAGAATGTGAATGTGATAGGAAAATATGGAAATATGATAATGAATTGAGAATCTTAAATTGATGAAGAGATGGATTGACAGAATTGGTCATAAGAGATAAGCATGATGCTTGAAAGAGTATTTATTAAGTTGACATATATGAAAGTGTTAAGTATACTAAGATGATGTTAAAGTGAATTTATATTAAGGTAATGATATTGTGTTGACCTTAGAAAGGTATTGACATGATTGTAATATGTTTTTATATGGGCCTATAAAGGCTAAATGTACAAGACTTTCAAAGTCAACATGTGATGTGTAAGTCATGAGTGCACTTCTATATGCAACTCTAAGTGTATGTGAATGTTGTATGTGCATGGGGTAGTTATGGGATAGGATAGCATCATGATTAAATAAATACTAAGTATTGAATTAAATATTATGTTAGAGCTTGAGGAGCTTTAGAAGTTCAAAAGGGCTATGTATACTAGGAGCAAAGGAACCACAATATGAGTAAACACTATATTCATGCTACAAGTGTGAGTAAACATTATGCTATTGTTATAAGTACAAGCTATCATGATTGTGTTATGGGAACCTTTAAGACTTCTTAAAACCCAAGTTCACTTCATTTTAAATTTGATTATATGATTTCTTTGTTAAACTTGGGTTGCCAAAGGATAATTGGTCTAAAAACCATTTTTTATTTATCAAATGATAATTCCTTTGTGATTATTGCCCTAACTTATATTCTTTCTGGAACTACACTATTCTTGTATCTTTTGTTCAAAATGTTAAACTACTATTGCTATTGGGATACATGTTATTGTTGCCTTAAATGTTATTCTTATATTTGATTACCATTAGCCCTTGCTATGGTACCTTTAACCCTTTTTATACAGAAATCCTTATACCAATGCGAGTAATCATTGGTTATGTGATCCTCATACCAATGTGAGTGATCATTAGCTATGTGATCCTCAGCTATGTGATCCTCGTACCAATGCGAGTAATCATCAGCTATGTGCTCCTCGCACCAATGCAAGTAATCATCGGCTATATGTTCGAGTGATTATGGCAATAGCCTTCACTCTATGTGTCTGAGTGATTATGGCAATAGCCTTCACTCTATGTGTTCATGTGATTATGTTAATAGCCATCACTCTATGTGTTATGTGTTATAAATGTGATTTATGTGAACCTTTCTAAATTTCAAACTATGAACCATGAACTATGAATTTTGAATCATGAACTATAAGTTATGAGCCATGAGCCCTTTCTAAGGGATATGTGTTATTGTATAAGCCTTATTTTTTACTCATTAAGATCATCTATCTCACCCCTTTTCCTTATGTGGTTCCAGGTAAGCATTACGAGGAGTCAAGGTGATAGCTTAAGCAACCTACTCCGCTTGGGAGATTTCCTTGTTTAAGTTTATTTCCATACTATGATGTTATGAGTCTCTAAATGCTCTAGGAGTTATTATGGGAACTTTATTTTGGAATATTATATTGGTGAATTTATTCGGAGTCTTATTATTATTTTCCTTTGGATCTGTATTAAAGTATATTTTTAGCTTCCACATCTTAAGGTTTTTCCTTTATAAAAGTTTTTTTTTAAGTTAATGCATGAAGTTTTGGTACGATCCTAGGCAGTATTTGTATAAGTATAAGTGGGCTCTATGAGCATGGGTGATCTTACGTCTCCCCATATTCTAGGACCATCATGTCTCATAAGTCGGGATGTGACATTTTAGCTGGATATGCTACTATTGCTGCTGCTGATACATATATAGTATATTCGAAGCATGGCCAGCATCATTAGAAGGGCCACAAGGAGGATGATGATGCTCAAGAGTACGATTAATTATTTTTTTTTTATTTTTTTAGTTTAGTTATTTGTATTATTTATATGGTGTATAGTATATTATATTTTTTGTAAATAATATTACATTATATAAATCCAAATTTCGATATTCATATTATATATTTATTTATAATTTTTTTAATTAATATATATTTTATAAAATTAATTTATTAAATATTTTATAAATTTTAAAAAAATATATTGTCCACTTTACTAACGGATCACTGATTGAAAGTAAATATTAAAAAAATAATTTTCAATATTTTACTATGGATCACTGATAGAAATTGTTATTAATTTATTTTTTTAAATTACTAACGAATCAATGACTGTTTCTCATAAAATATTATTTTTTAAAACGTATTTCACTAATGGATTACTAACCATCACGTTAAAATACTATATTTTTACTAGAAATTACTGACAGATTACCGACCGATTATATTATTTAATTATATTTGAATGATGGATTATTGACCAATTACTGATAAATTTTTTTACATTTACTGATGGATTAGTGATGGACTATGATTATTTAAGACCTTTTTTGAATGAAATTACCGATCATTTTTTGTGAAATACTTACCGAATTCCTTCGGTAAATTTACTGACAGATTGTTCTATCTGTTGCTAAATAATTACTGACCATCATTTTACCAATAGATTTTGTCTGTCCCTAATTTGTCAGTAAATGAATTTACTAACGGAATTTTAATGGTTACTGATAGATTTTTTCGTCGGTAAATGGCTAGACTTTTGTAGTGTAGACTCTTCTCTTTCTTATCAGGGTCTAAGGTAGAAGATTGAGTGTTCACATCACTGAGGTTAATTTTTCCCTTTCTAGTACTAAAGGAAAGATTAAAAAAAAATTATCCAAAAAATATTTTTAAAAAAATTATCCAAAAAATATTTTTGACAATTTATCAAAATAAGTTCAAATTTTTTATTGAAATAAAAAGTTACTAATGAGGTAAAATTTACCTCATTCCAAAGTTGGAAAGCTTATGATATGAGGGTGATGAAAGAAAGCATATTGTCACTCCCCGAACCCGAGGGCATGTGACCAGCACTAGGACACGGGAAATGCACGTGGCTACCAGTGCCATTAGTAAGCCTGACCTCACACAACACGATAAACTAACACTTAATAGGGATAGGGCCCACTGTCAAACAGATCTAATTAAAAAACATCAATTTAAAACAAAGGTCACACTGGGCTCATAACTCTATTATCTCATAAATATAATATCATACAAGTGGATTCTACTTAACAATAGTATCTCAACTCATCAAATACATAACTGAATATTAAACAATATATTGGTACAAGATATAATATTGCAGAGTTCTATAATACAATACAATTATACATATATTATATACACATCTCAATACTTAATAATACAAACTACTGCCCGAAGGAAAATTAGCAGTTTACTCAGTTTACAATTCCTTCACAGACTCATTCCCCAACCTGAAAAATAACAAAATGAACAGGAATGAGTGTCCAACTCAGTGAATGATATCTGCTAATATATTAAACTAGTGTCCTACAGACAGATTTCTAACGCTTATGCTATGCACTATATCATAGAGACAGATAATTCACATCACCAAGTAAGGATGAGATACGGTCCATAGTACCACACTAATACTCAATAAGGGAAGCCGATCCTCCTATCCTGGCTCTTTAAATATAATAATCTGTCTCTTATATCCAATGGGCCCGGCCAGCACTGGTTTGTATTAAGCAACCCTGACCCGACTAATAGCGGCCCTAGCGATGAGCACACCCAGCCAGCATACACCAGTCATTGCTCATCTTCTCAATCCATCATAATCTCAATCATAACCAAACCCATGATTCTAGGTGGTACTATATCCTCCCGACCTCCATCCGTCAACCACAATCACAATATAGCATAGACTAAAGAATATCGATTTACCATTCACAATCAAATGTTACATGCATCTATGTAATAATAGTGCATAATATACATACATACATACATACATACATACATATATATATATATATATATATATATATATATATATATATATATATATATATATATATATATATATATATATATATATATATATATATATATAGTAAATGTAGATGCATATGGAACAGGATAACATATTAGGGAGTATCACTCACTTAATTGATGATGCATATGACTAACTTCCCTCGGAAGTGCAACCTTTGAAACCAGAAGATGCCAGAACACCGACACTAGACAACAAAGGATTTCATCATGATATGAATAACTCATATAACTAGACATAACTTAAAGAACATTGAGACTCTTATCGAGATCTCTACAGAACCTTACTAAACTTATATACCACCCAAAACAACAGAAAATATAACACTTCTAAAACAATCTTAATAGTCAATATAATAATAACGACCCCTCCTGGGTCCTTCCAACTCATACTCATAAACATATTTCAACAATCACTTAACACTACAAACTAGAATCCGCTAAACATACTATAACTCAATTAACAACTGAAATATAAGAGTTTCGGGTTTACCCTCACAAATTTTGACCATACGGACGTTGAGAAATGCACCAGAACAATGAAATAGAACAATTGGACTGTGCCACGCGCCACCAACACGAGCCACCGCCCGAGGGTCACCAACTGGCCATGCGCTGCCACTGCTAGTGGCAGAATGGAGCAATCTTTACACCACTAGACTCGCCTCATTGCAAGGATCACCAAAACCATAGCCACTCGCCGCTAGTCACCGCTGTCTCGCCGAAAAATGCCTTCAACCATTTGGCTCCTTCATCTTCGATCTCCACTTCCAGTGAGTCTCAAGGGATGAGGTAGGTACCAAACGAAAGCTCTCATCACCAGGAGTCAAATGGAACTGGCCTTGCTCGATTTGGTTGCCAGAATAGGTCAGAATCTACATTTGAAGTCTCGGCGCCGGCGGTCCTTCTCTCCTCGCGTATCCTTTGAGGTCGCCGGACAATGCCCTACCTAGTGGTGGTGGCGGTGCTCGACACCGCCAGCCGAAACTCCACCAAGCGTCCCTCTCTCTCTCTCTCCTCTTCTCTCTTTCTTTCCCTGTTTATGCTTCTTCCAATATGGTCCTGTTTCCTTCAACAACCAATCACAATACTCCATTCTTCTACTTCTTTTAATTTACTTAAACACACTTAAAAACACACTTATATATATACTAAACCTTATCAAAATAATAATACTAATAATAATAATACACTAATAATAATACTAATAACAATAATAATCATACCAATAATAATAACAATAACAATAATTTACAATATAAACTCATATATATGTATATATAACAATAATAATATTAACGATAATAATAATAATAATACTAATAACAATAATAACAACAATAATAATATCAAACCATTATTACATAATAATAGGTCAATTAATGAAACTTATTCATAATAATGGTAATTATAATAGAAATCCAAACTTTCGATAAAATACTATAATTAATCTTCTAATATTAATTAATATCAATATTAATACTCAAATATAAAAATATAATTTCTCCAAAAACCCACATTAACATTTTCATAATAATATACATATATAATATTTAAATAAAATATTAGAATAATACATATCCGTACAAAAATAGGATTTTATAAAATAATTGAAAATTTTAGGGCATTTCACATATAGACAAAGAAAAAATAGATTAGGCGTCCTTGGGATAGACTTGGCGAGATTTTTTAATGTCTAAGTCAATAGGCTTAAAAAAGAAGAAACTTGGAGAAGAAGAATGGGTCTCTTCCCAGTTCTTATAGAGAACTTTTAGTGAGAGTCCACATTACTTGTAGGAGTCAACACCATTGCATGAGTGGGATTTTTCTTTTTATTCTCACATGAGTTCATATTGGATAAGAGAAGGTTTGTATTGTGGTAGCATCCCAATAGTGTCTCTTGTATCAGTCTTTTAGCACCATGCATGCATTTAACTATTGTAGGGAGATTATCACTTGGGCATTGCCATAGGTGTGCACCACCATAAGTGTGCTTAATCTTGACATGTCTTGTCTAATGTGATGACTTATATAATAGTCTACACAATGACCTTTATATAATTTGGTTTGGTAAGAGAATAGGTGAGCTTATTGCTACTCAAGCTTGGTGAGGATGACCTTCAAGGATGAGGGCAAATTGTTGCCTCATTGGAGAAGCTCCAAGCTTCAAGTGAGCCAAGTCACCAATTGGAGCATATCATAAGCTTATAAGTAGCAATCTCTTGAATGAGCCCAATTAAATTTAGCTGATTTTATCTCTATGTTTGGTATTATCCTGTAAAATAAAATATTAATATAAAATATTTAATCACCTGACGAAAAGTCAATCAAAACAAAAATTTATTATGCATATAATATTATTTCATATTACATTTTTATTTTATATATATTAGCAATTTAAAAATGAAACCATTTTAATGATTATTCTATAAATCTTTATGACTTGAAGAAAGATAGGCAAATCCACCCTGTGCAGTCACTTGAAAATTATTCCATTTAATTATTATATTATATTTCAGTATTGTAAATTTCTAAAAAATATATATTCATAATCATTATAAAACACAGGTTCAAAATTTACTTCAATTATGTGAAATGCACATACGAATTGGAGGTTAAAATTCTTGAATTGTCCAAAAAGAGCATGATCTTAATATAAAAGACAAAAGCAAACGCTTAATTATCCTCAATTTTACTTGGATTAAAAAAAAATCCTTTATTTATTTAAAATTAAAATAAATTAAAAAATTATCATTTTTAATTAATTATCCTTAAATTAATTAGATTTGCATAATTGCTAACTACTCTAATTTCTAATTGCGCATAAATTTATATTTTAGATTCCGATAAAAGGTAACTCTAGTAATATAAATATATTGCTCTATGGCAATTATTTTTAGTTACTGTTATATTAGTTATTATTCAAAAAATTTTATTCGTATCCTTCAAATTTATGGTACATTTTTTTTTTATTTCATAGGATTTAATTGCTTTGATTTTTTCATATATAATTATAAAGAAAAATTATATATTTCTTATAATTTGTTATTAATTTATTAAAGTGTTACATACGAAAAACTATATAAACCTAAAAATTAAGTTTAAAAAATTTTCATTACTTTAAATTATCTTTTTTATTTTTAATAAACGACAAAAAAAAATCCTAAAAACATAATTGAAATTTTATTAAAATATGTTGAATGAGTTAGAAAAATTCATATAGAGCTCAATCATGCTAAATTTTGCAACTATCACTAAACAGCCTTCTTTTTTTTTTTTTTTTTTTGTTTATAAAAATGTTTAATCAATAGTTCTTGCTTCTGATAATACTGCATTATAAACTATAATGGACAAACTTTTCAAACCTATGTACTTGCCTAGTGATTATATAACATTATGAATCAGCCTTCAAAGCTTGATATTTATGGAGAATGAATTCAGATATTACAGAACAATAAGGCAAATATGAGGATAAAACAATATATATATTTCTTATTAGGGCCAACTGCTTCAATTTAACTCTATTGGATTACATTCCTATCTCTATCCCCAATAGTAGGGCTACACAAAAATTAATCAAACTGATCAAACCGAATTGATTCAATTCAATCCAAACCAAAAATTATGGTTTAGGTTGTTTCATGGTTAGGTACAGTTTAAAATTTTTTATAAACCAAATTTTTGGTTTGGTTTTAGTTTAAGAAAATGAGAATCCAATTAAACTGAACTGAACCAATAATAGTACTTTATTAATATGCAAATTATTCTTTAAATGTTTTAGAAGTTAAAAGTATCTATTGAATTTCTATATTTTAGAGAATTTTTATGTTGTTATTTTGTTTCCTACTAATTTCTTGAGAAATATTTCATTATAAATTTTTTTATTATTATGTTATAGACTTTCAAGTACACAACTTGGAATTTACGTTTTTTTAATACTATTAATAATATGATTTTAGTTTAATGTCTATTAAATTTATATGATCTTTTCAATTTTTATTTTATTTATTTTTTTACTTTTGCCAAACTGACCAAACCGATTATCCAAATCAAATCCAAATAGTTCTAGTTTGGATATTTTTTAGTATTACTTTATTTAGTTAAGAGTTGAACTATTTAAAAATCGACTTTATTAGTTTGGTTAGAAATATTTACTTTAAACTGAATAAATCGAACCATGAATGCCTCTACCTAACAACTATAAAAAAAATTATATCACTAATATCTAATTTTTTGAAAATCTATTATTTTAGTACTAATATTTAAGTGCTGTGATAAGATTGGGTATTATCTTATCTCTATAGATAGATATTTTTATGTAAATAGAACTCTATTTCTATTCATATCTCTTTAACCTTTTACACTTATAATAGGTGTTACAATCAATGAAAATACACACAGAAATTTATTCTCTTCTATTCTCTTTTTCTCTATTGTCTATAATTGTTCTTTATTTTATAACACGTTATTAGCACAAATCCTTCTACAATATTGTTCATAATTTTGGATAGCTTGTGATTTACTATAATTTAACTAAGGTGAAAAATTTGAAAAAACAAGATTCAAGATTTATGGTAAACAATAATTAATAAAGATTTGATATACTATTTGATGATTAATTAATTAAATTCTAGTTCCTAAAGAACTAGCACTATATCTTAAATTATAGTTCCTAAAGAATTAGTATTATATTTTAAATTATAGTTCCTAAAGAACTAATAATCTCTACAATTCTTGAAAAACTAATAATAATTACAGATTCTAAGGAACTAATAATCTCTATAGATCCTGAAGAATTAGTACTCTCTACAGTTCTTGAAAAACTAATATTCTCTAGAGTTCTTGAAAAACTAATTAAAATAAATATAAATTCATGAAGAATTTATACCTTATATTCCTGAAGAACTAATTATTCTAAATCATTGAGAAACTAATATCCTAATTCGTTAAAGAACTAATATTCTATGTTCCTAAAGAACTGAATATATTATCTATAAATCTTTAAAAGACTAATTTAATAACGATTACACTAGACATTATTTATGTAAGGAAAAGCTTAATATCCCACTATTATAGATTTTGAGTGTCTCTGGAAGAGTTTTAAAGATAGATATGATAACTTAAAAGATGTGGTATCACCACAAGCTCAATATGATTGGCTAAATCTATGCCTACAAGACTTAAAGTATGATTTAGAATATAATTCAATAATTTTTAAAATTACTTTACAGTTGAAATTGTAAGATGATAAAGTTACATGCTCCTGCAGTAGTAACATAAAAAGTGAAAAAATTTACAAATATTGTTTGTCTTATAGTAGTTGCAAAGAATAATTGCTAATGAGAAATCATCAAACAATATCCACTAGTACAATTGTATTCCCTAAAGTGAATACTATAAATTATTTGGTAGATGAGGACTCTGAAAGAGTAACAACTCATATAGAGGACACAACTCAATATTAGTGATTTTATGTAAACTCTTTGAAGGAGTAATTTGCAAGGATTTTACAAGTTGTGCATTGTAATGAGTTATTTCATTATTATTTTACTTTTAGTATACATGCACAACATTTTGCATTGAACCTGTAGTTCAAGCATTGAATTTATAGTTTAATAATTAAACCTTGAAGGTTTGGCATAAATTAGAGTGAACCAGAAGTTTAGAAAATAATATAGTTGTAACAAATTGCAACTTAACTATCAAATACATTTATAGATGCTAAAAGAGTGATAAAGTGTCATGTTATAGCTGCTAATACTCCAGCAAGGGTTGTGGTTCCAATTATAAATAAAAAATTAATTAATCTCATTACACGCCAAAAGCGTAAATAGTAAATTAGAACTAAAGATAAAAATCTGCAGAAAAAAAAATAACATTACTCATAAAATCTATTGAAGAGGAAGATCTCAGTCAAAGAGCTATAGCCAGTTATGAGACACAGACTGAAACAATGAAACAACTAAATTCTCCAGATATGGCTTCTAGAGTTGATGAACATATAAATTAAAACTATGAGATCTCAATTATTTTTGTGATATAAGAGAAAAAGTTGATAGAAATCCAATTATCGTCGATGATGAATTTGCCTCAACAGCAGCTCTTATTGTTTCAAGAAAAAAAATATGGATCTAGAATCTATAAGTATAATTGAATATTAACATAAACATGATTGATCATTATGGAAAGAGGCAATTAAAGTAGAGCTAGACTCGTCCTATCATTAACTATGAGAAAAATAATTCTTTTATTATGAAAATAATCATGTTCCAATACTTGATTAGTATGGCAGTTAAAGAAAGGCTTAATATACACCTTATGGAAGCAATATTTATATAAGATTCCTAGAAGGACTGAAGATATCATAAATAAATGCACATTAAACATGTGACATACATTTCATCAAATTGCAAAAATCCATATGTGGATTAAAGTAATATGTACATGTGGTATAATTGTTTGAGTAAATTCTAATTGAAAGAAAGATATGTGAAAAATACACTATGTCCATTTGTATTCATAAAAGACCATAAAATTGTAAATGTTATTATTGCAGTATATGTTAATGATTTAAATATCATTGTGACTCCTAATGAACTCAAAGAAGCATGTTTCTATTTGAAGAGTGAGTTTGAGATGAAAAATTTAAAGAAAATGAAATTTTATATCAATGTGCAGACTGATTATCAAGGAGTTCTAATATACTAATTTACTTATGTGGAAAATATATTTAAGCAATATTGCATGGAAAAATACACTATGTCCATTTGTATTTAAGCTATAGCCAGTTATGAGACACAGACTGAAACAATGAAACAACTAAATTCTCTAGATATGGCTTCTAGAGTTGATGAACATATAAATTAAAACTATGAGATCTCAATTATTTTTGTGATATAAGAGAAAAAGTTGATAGAAATCCAATTATCGTCGATGATGAATTTGCCTCAACAGCAGCTCTTATTGTTTCAAGAAAAAAAATATGGATCTAGAATCTATAAGTATAATTGAATATTAACATAAACATGATTGATCATTATGGAAAGAGGCAATTAAAGTAGAGCTAGACTCGTCCTATCATTAACTATGAGAAAAATAATTCTTTTATTATGAAAATAATCATGTTCCAATACTTGATTAGTATGGCAGTTAAAGAAAGGCTTAATATACACCTTATGGAAGCAATATTTATATAAGATTCCTAGAAGGACTGAAGATATCATAAATAAATGCACATTAAACATGTGACATACATTTCATCAAATTGCAAAAATCCATATGTGGATTAAAGTAATATGTACATGTGGTATAATTGTTTGAGTAAATTCTAATTGAAAGAAAGATATGTGAAAAATACACTATGTCCATTTGTATTCATAAAAGACCATAAAATTGTAAATGTTATTATTGCAGTATATGTTAATGATTTAAATATCATTGTGACTCCTAATGAACTCAAAGAAGCATGTTTCTATTTGAAGAGTGAGTTTGAGATGAAAAATTTAAAGAAAATGAAATTTTATATCAATGTGCAGACTGATTATCAAGGAGTTCTAATATACTAATTTACTTATGTGGAAAATATATTTAAGCAATATTGCATGGATAAATCTTTTCCCTTAAGTACACCAATAGGTGGTCCACTCACTGAAAGTGAAAAAATACCCTTTTAGACTTAAAGAAGATAACAAAGAGCTATTAATTTGGTCTTAAAGTACCATATTTAAGTGCTATAAGGGTACTCATATATCTTGCAAATTGCATCAGGCCTGAAATTGTATTTGTAAGAAAAATTCTCAATTAGGTATAGTTTTGCATCTACTAAGAGATATTAGAGTGGTGTAAAAAGTTATCTTCAATATACTGTTAATATTATGATCATATTTTGATTTAGATTTGAATTTGGTCTATGTGCGAATATTGGTTATTTGATTGATTTCCATAATGGTAGATCTTAGATTAGTTATGTATTTACTTATGGTGATACTGTAATTTTATAAATTTTTTTATAGTCTTAAAGTATCTCATTAAAGATACTCCCATTGTGTTTTCAGAATAATATAATTTGTATTGCACAAATTAAAGATGAGTATATCAAAGGTGACGAAGTAGACATATAAACTTCACCCAAATTCTTATATATACATGAGCTCTAGAAGAGATATCCACTAAATTTGCTTGAGTGATAACCTTTGCTCGAGTGACAACCTAACAAACTTATGTACTAAGTCTTTAATTAATGTGTCATTTAAATGACATTGTTCTATCAATTAGTATACGCCGTATTAAAATCTGTCCTCATCAGCGGAAACGAATTAGTATATGATTGTACTCTTTTTTCTTAGTCAAGTTTTTGTCTCACAGGGTTTTCTTTGACAAAAGTTTTAATGAGACAATCTGTATAATGACAAAATAGCATATGAAATGTACTATTTTCCTTGACTATGTTTTTTTCCACTAGGTTTTTTAACAAGATTTTTAATGAGACATATTTATGGAGCAAGCAATATCCTAAGAAAATATTATAAATAAATTATTATATGTGAATATTACTTAAACATCATTAAATATATAGTTTGATAACTTGGCAGATTTGTTTACAAAGATTTTTCATGAGGCAATATTATGGTGTAAGTTCTACTAAAATAATGTACTATTTTTCCTTCATTAAAATTTTTTCTCACAGGGTTTTTTCTTAGTAAAATTTTAACGAGACATATTTTTTTTAATAGACATCCAAGGAGAGTGATGTGATAATATTTAAGTGGTGTGATAAGATTAGATGTCTATCCGATCTCTATAAATATATATTTTTATATAAATAGAACTCTATTTTTATTCCTATCTCTATAACCTTTTACACGTATAAATAAGTGTTACAATCAATGAAAATATACATAGAAATTTATTCTCTTTTCTATTCTCTTTTTCTCTATTATTTATAATTGTTTTTTATTTTATAATACAAAATAATTTTTTTATTTGATTAATTGTTTATTTTTATAATTTGCACGTAAATGTTTTAATTGTTTATAAGACACTGGACTGCGGTTAATCTTAAGAAGTATATGAGTGAACAGATCTAGAGAAGAGAAGCTGCCTGTGTTTGATAAGCTTTACATCTCTTTTGACTGTCTTAAGAAGGAATTTTTGTAGAAATGTGTAATTATTTATAAAGGATTAAAAATACTCGTGGATGATAAAATAGTTAAAAATATTTATACAAAATTATTTTTAAAAATTGAAAAATTTATCGAAATAAAAAAATTATTTAGATAATAAAATAATATATTTTAAAAAGTTAAGACGCCACTAATATAATTTTTTCTAAAAAAATAATGTAAAATTTTTAAAATATTTTAATTTAATATTTATTTATTAAAAAATAAAAATCTCAATGTAAAATAAAATTGTTTAATTTAATATGATAACATAATTAAAATACATAGCTCCAAAAAATAAGATGCAATAATTCAAATCTTTATCAATATTGATTTATTATCTCTCGGAGCCAAATTTATTAGGGAAAAAAAAGAAAAAAAGAAAAAACATGCCCATTTATTACAAATCAAATAAAAGCATCGGACACAAAATTTTCTCATGCACTCTTTAGCAACAGATCAGCTCCTTCATTGACCAACTTCCATGCAGCAACGACGTGCCGTTCCTCAGTCAGTGTTGCTCCCACTGCAAATCTCAACAAGTAATCTCCACCGACTTTCGTGTGCGTCATATAAATTCGACCTGTGGAATTCACCCAATCCAGTAGCTTCCGGTTCAACATCTCGTTTTGACCCGACCCATGTAATTTGTTCGGTGATATCAACCGAAAACACACCAGTGAAAATCTACTTGGGACCACGATTTCAAACCTCGGGTCAGATCTCACAAACCCTTCAAACGTTTTAGCCATTCGGACGTCGGATCTAATGTGACTCTGGAGGTTGGCGACACCATAGCTACGCAATATCAGCCATAAACGGAGAGATTTGAATCTCCGACCTGTACCCACTTGCCAGTCTTTGAAATCGATGACAGAGTTGGACTCACTTTCCTTGTTTTTCAAATACTCCGGATTCGTGCTCAATGCGCTTACCAATACGCTTGGGCTTTTCACCCACAAGCAACAGCAATCCAAATAACTGAGTAGCCACTTGTGTGGGCTTAGACTCAGTGAGTCAACCCGTTCGACACCGTTTAAGTAATCCCTAAACTCCGGGCATATGCATGCACTGCCAGCATATGCAGCATCCACATGTATCCACATATCGTACTCCTTCGCCATGTCAGCAAGGGACTCAATGGGATCAACGGCTGTGGTTGAAGTTGTGCCCAAAGTTGCACACAGATAAAGTGGGACCAACCCAGATGCCATGTCAGCTTGTACAGCAGTGCGGAGAGACAGAGGCGTGAGAGAAAATCCAGTGTCAAGCGAAGTGGGTAATAATCTAATGTTAGATGGATTTATCCCAGCAAGTTTGCATGCCTTTTGGAACGTTGAATGAGTCTGATCGGAGCCGTATACCACAAGATTTGACAAATTATTGACCCCACTTTTCGCAAGAACTCTGTCCCTTGCTGCTATAACTGTTACAAGAATTGCCTCGCTGCTGGTGTTTTGAATGACGCCTCCACCTGAACCTGTAAGACATATTTTTGTTAATCCTGTAAGACATGATTTTGTTAATCTTTACAAAAATGACAAGTGCGATAACTTTCTTAACCATCTTTAGTATTAATCAATACCTATGCTAGTACTAATAACAAAAGGTCAAACTCAAACCAATTATTTTTCCTTGCATTATTTATTATTATTATAATCTATTTAAGAAAATATAAAAATATTATTAATTGCTTATTAACTTATAAATTTCATTATATTTTTTCATTTTTATCCTTTTATACTCATCTATTATATTATTATATATATATTTTTATAATTTTTCAAATTATACAAGTTCTACATCTTTAAATTAATAAAAATAAAATAAATATTTATATTTATTTTTAAAGTTAAAAAGCATTTTGAGAATTTTTTTTACTTTTTTAGGATGGAAGGATATAATTTTCACTAAAACTCAAACTTATGAATTTTTTTAATCATAAAGATGATTTTAGAACTAATGAACCAAAGGTTAAATGGTGCGTTTATTAATCTTTACCAAATATAATAAGTGCATAACCTTTTTAATCACTATAGAGCCAGTTTGATGTTGTATTGTTGCGGTAAAAGCATATTTTGACCATGGTATTAGATTCGTTTCAAGTATTAAACGATTTGAGTTATAATAATAGTGAGAACTAAATTTACTAAAAAAATTATTTTGAATTAAGTTATAAATAAAAGAAATTATAAGATATATAATAGCTACTTATTTTTTTAATTTTTAGAAGATTTAATGTTGATCTTAGAAAAAGTTTAAATTCAAGCTTTTATATAAATTTAGTTTTAAATTTATAAAAATTAAAAGATTGTCCATTGGCATATGAGATTTTTGTTTATTTTTTTGCCCAAAATTAACTTTTCATAAAAATAATGCCAATCTTTCTTTTAAATTTAATATTAAAGGTTTGATTATAAGGCTGAAAAGTTGAGTTTGAATTTCAGTATAAGTCCATTTTAAAAAAAAGTTATATATATATATATATATATATATATATATATATATATAAAAGAATACCTGAGAACATGAAGGTTTTGGGTAGGTGGAGTAAATTTGCGAGCCAATCCATAACAACCATCTCAAGTTCTGTTGAAGCTGGAGAAGCAAGCCAATTGAACCCAACAGAATTAAAGCAAGTGCACAACATTTCTCCAAGAAAAGCTGCAGTGCTTACAGTGGCAGGAAAGAATGCAAAGAAGTTTGGGCTTAGCCAATGCGTCATGCCTGGAATTATGTGTTTTACAATATCTTTGAGAATGGTATCTAAGGACTCAGGATGGTAGGGTGCAGTATCAGGAAGGTGAGTATGGAGATATCCAGGTTGGACTCGGGTGAGTACTGGATAGGTTTCGATATTTTGGTAGTAATCTGCTATGAAATCTACCATTCGATGGGCTTGGTTGCGAAATTCTTCGGGGTCTAAGGGCTTGAATTGGCTGCTTTCGGGTAAGTTTGAGTCTAAACTACCCATTTGATTGAGTTAATTATGCTGTAGGTGTAGTTGATGTGCGGAGTAATGTGGTTGTCGGCGATGGGATTTATAGAGGTGACACGTGTGTGAATGCTGCATAAGAATATGCTAATCGGTCAAGAAAAATATTAGTCAATCAGGTATTCTCTATGAGGTCTTGTTAGACTTGTACGCGCGGATGTTGAATTTAATTAACGACAGTATTTTAGCTTTCTCATTCGCTGATGTATGTATTGCACCTGACTAATGTGTTGCATCTAGTTAAGGTATTCCATGTTGATACCATAGGGTTGCAATTGTACTTGAGGCTCAAGATTAATTCAAATCGATAACCTGGGCCAAGCCACTCGCAGCTCACTCAGGGGCTGACCATACAAGACTGATTCAACTATAATCTTATATTTTTAAAAGCAGTTGTAACTGCCAAGATTATGGTATCTCTCCATGGTTTCCTTCTCTGAGAATCCCAACAAAATAATGATTTTTCCCATCTTAATACCTATATAAATATATCCTATTTATGATTAAGTAAGAAATTTAATATCATATCATATTTCTAAAGTTTATCATTACTGTTATCTAAACGGCCAATATACTGGCTTGACGGTTGACGTCTCCTCATTGAAAAATACTCCAGTTAATCTAGCAAATTTACTTTGCAGGCCAATTCATTATGGACCTTTAGAGATCCTAATACCACAAGTAATATCATATATATTAAATAATAAATATTATTACTCTTAATTTAATTAGTTTTCTCATACCATTTAATTAGTTTCCTCACGCAAGCAACTAACATTTTAGTAGTTGAGTATATTAGCTACCAATGACTCATTATATACAACTCCTAAAACAAACAGATATTAATATTAAATATTTAAAGCTAAGGTACCATGGTTAGAAACAAGAGTTGCTCATTTATATGTTTGTAGTATTCACCCACTTAGGAGTAAATTATTATGTCGTTTTTGTGAAAATTCTTCCATCTATCAAGTGTATAGTTTTATATCATATACTCAAATCAATAAGTGATGGCATATTTTAGTTAATATGACTATTTTGTTGATTTCTTTTGCCTTGTAAAAATACACCAGTAACTTTTTTTTTTTGGCTAAATATATTCTTATGTCATTTAATTAATATATGTAATACACCTGATGAAGACAAGAATTATTCGTAGTGGTGAATTTAGCGTTTTAGTTTTGTGGGGGACAAAAGTTTGGGGGTGAATGTCATTTTTTTTTTTTTTTGCAAAATTTATGTCATTTTCCAATATATATTAAGAGTTTTTCAAAAATCTTGAAGAGACATGTTCGAACCAAAACAATAGTGATTTTAATATAGTTTTTTTTTTAGCTATTTTGCTTAAATTTAGTCTACTTTTCAGTTGTTTTTGTTTGGTTTTGTTTCATTTTGCATTTTTATAGAGAAATTTTGAATAAAAAAGGAAAAGAAGGAAAGCGTTTACATTTTTAAGGTAATAGCATGAAAATATGATTGTGTTTCTGAAGACACGATCGTATTTCTGAAAACATGACTATGTGTGGCAAACAAGCGGCAAAATGTGATAATGTCTAAGAACACTACAAAAATTACAAAGTCATGTAGTAGGTCCAATCCAGCTCAGTGCAGTACACAACTTAGTGGAGCAAAGAATATGACTATGTCTGGCAAATACTAGAACACGACTTAGTGAAGTGAATATATGACCATGTACTAGTTTTTATGATGTTGCATCATTTCATTGGACATGGACTATAGCTTCATTATTTTATTTTCAAATCTAGTTTTGGCCGCCCAATTTAAGAGTGGCAGAAGTGACAGAAGGAATGAAAGGCAAGCAATAGAGTTCCATCATTTTTTACTTTTGTAATAATAATAATAATAAAAAGAACTTTTAGTTTAGAGTTCTAGCTTGTGGAGATCAAAGGGAGTTTGGTTATCAAGCGATTGGACCAAGATTGATTCTACTGTCAAATAGATTTTTTACAACTTGTTATTATTAATTGCAATTTTATTTTATATTAATCACATGAAAATATTTGTTTTTAATTATATTCAAATTGTGCACTTTATTCTTATGGAAAATCATATGATAGCCTATATGCTCTCACATATAATCCAAATTAGCGAAACCATCCCAATTTTCATGGAAACAGAACCAGCATCCAATGAATCAAAGTCATCAATACAATATGTCCAATAAGCACATTGGTCATTCAAATCTCTCATATCCTCAAAATGCTTCCCAATTCTCTACTCCACAGCAAAAGAAACCTTATTTAGAGGATACTTTACAACAGTTCATGCAATCAACCCAACAAGTTTTACAATCAAATTCTTAATCCATTCAAAAACTTGAAACATAATTGGGCTAACTTGCAACTGCTGTAGCTGAAAGGGAAAAAGAAAAATTTCCCAGTCAACTTGTTCTAAATCCAAAAGGTCAATATGAGGTAGGTTCATCAAGTTTTAATGAATAAGTTAAATCCATAACTACTCTTAGGTCTAAAAAATGCATAGTCAAACCTGATTATACACCTAAACTTTAAAAAGAGAGTCAAAAGAGTCATCTTGAAATTTCATAATCCAAAGTCTCAGTTGAAAACGACAATCAATCATTGCCTTATGTTCCAAAAGCTCCTTACCCATAAAGACTTGTTTCAAAAGAGAAAGGTACCTAGTATAGTGACATTATAGAGGTGTTTAAATAAGTTAGCATTAACATCCCTCTTCCTGATACTATTAAACAAGTACCTGCTTATGCCAAATTTTTGAAAGATCTTTGTATGGTAAAAAGGAAAACAAATATTCCTAAAAAGGCATTCTTGACTGAACATGTAAGTTCCATACTCCAATATAAAACTCCTATTAAGTATAAGGCTCCTGGTTGTCCGATAATTTCTTGTACCATTGGTAATCATGAAATCAACCGAGCTTTACTTGATTTAGGGGCAAGTGTGAATCTGTTGCCATATTCTGTTTATCAGCAACTTGGGTTAGGAGAATTAAAACCCACAATTGTGATACTTCAATTAGCTGATAGGTCTGTCAAAATTCCAAGAGGTTTCATAGAAGATCTTTTGGTCAAAGTTAATAAGTTTTACTTTCTAGTGGATTTCATTATTCTTGATACTCAGCCCATTGAAAACATAAAGGATCAAATTCCTATCATCTTAGGAAGACCATTTTTAGCCACATTCAATGCAATCATCAATTTTCGAAGTGGTGTTTTGAAATTATCATTTGGTAACATAACTGTTGAACTTAATGTGTTAAATGTTGCTTGTCAACTAGTTGACAATGATGATTTATGTGAAGTTAACATGATTGAAAGCGTGATCAATGATTGTTTTTTGGAAATGAATAAAAATAATCCATTTAAGAAATGTTTAACAAAATTTGGCATGGACTTAGATGTTGGAATTCAATTAGTGAGGTAAATTCTTCATTCGAATCTATTCCACTAATGGATACAGACAAATGGAAAGCCAAAATTGAACCTCTATTTCCCATATAATCTAAAGAGTCAATTCCTAAATCATAAAAGCTAGACTTGAAACCATTGCTTGAGTCACTGAAATATTCATTTTTAGGACCATCAGAAACTTTGCCCATTATTATAGCATTTGATTTAGAGGTTAAATAAGAAAACAAGCTAATTAATGCTTTGAAAGATCATAAAAAAGCAATAGGGTGGATAATTTCAGACATTAAGGGTATCAGTCCTTCAATTTGCATGCATAGAATTCATTTAGAAGACAATATTAAACCTAGCCATGAATTCCAAAGATGACTAAATCCCAATATGAAAGAAGTTGTTAGCGTTGAGATGATAAAACTTTTAGATGTAGGTGTCATTTATCCTATTTCTGATAATTCATGTGTGAGTCTTGTGCAGGTAGTTCCAAAGAAATCTAGCACAACAGTAGTGAAAAATAATGAAAATGAATTAATTCCCACTCAAATCCAAACTAGATGGCATGTTTGTATTGATTGTAGGAAGTTGAATGCTGTCATAAGGAAAGATCATTTCCCACTTCCTTTCATTGATCAAAAGCTTGAGAGATTATCTGGTTATGCATACTATTATTTTCTTGATAGTTACTCTGGATATAATCAAATCCCAATTGCAC
The DNA here is from genome assembly GCA_947687605.1 of Reutealis trisperma. Lineage (NCBI taxonomy): Eukaryota > Viridiplantae > Streptophyta > Magnoliopsida > Malpighiales > Euphorbiaceae > Reutealis > Reutealis trisperma. The sequence goes on from CANTUT010000587.1 coordinate 30,298, forward strand.
TTGAGGATCAAGAGAAAACCACTTTCACTTGTCCTTTTGGAACCTTTGCCTATTGATGCATGCCCTTTGGGTTATACAATGCATCTGCTACATTTCAATGATGCATGATAAGTATTTTTTTCTCATATGGTTGAGCATTTTCTTGAGATATTCATGGATGATTTTTCTGTCTTTAGTTCTAGCTTTGATGAATGTTTGCATCACTTGACCTTGTCTTTGATTAGGTGTAAAGAGAAAAATCTTGTGTTAAATTGGGAAAAATGCCATTTCATGGTTAAAAAGGGAATTATTCTGGGTCATATAGTGTCACAACAAGGAATTGAGGTAGATAAAGCAAAGATAGACTTAATTTCTAGCCTTCCTCCACCCTACTCTATAAAAGAAATTCAATCCTTTTTAGGTCATGCTAGTTTCTACCATAGATTCATCAAAGATTTTAGTAAAATCTCTCGCCCTTTGTGTAATTTACTTGTTAAAGATACACCTTTTATCTTTGATAATGAAAGCCTTTAAGCCTTTGAAAAACTTAAAATCTTGTTGACATCTGCACCTATCATTAGACTACCTAATTGGAGTATTCCTTTTGAAATCATGTGTGATGCCTCTGATTATGCCCTTAGTGCTGTTTTAGGCCAAAGAGTCAATAAGCTACCTATCGTGATCTATTATGCAAGTAAAACTCTTATTGATGCACAACTCAATTATTCAACCACTGAGAAGGAGTTGCTTACTGTAGTGTTTGCCTTGGACAAATTTAGATCTTATCTTACTAGATCTAAAGTCTTTATCTATACTAATCATGTTGCATTGAAATACCTTTTGTCAAAAAAAGATGCTAAGCCTCACTTAATTCGATGGATTTTGTTAATACAATAGTTTGACCTTGAAATTCATAACAAGAAAGGATTTGAAAATGTTGTGGCTGATCATTTGTCTAGACTAATAGTGGAATCTATTGATAAAGATTTTCCCATCAAAGAAACTTTTCCTAATGAACAACTCATATCCATATCACAGTTACCTTGGTTTGCTAATATTGTAAATTATTTTGTTACTGGTCATATGCCAAGCGATTGGAGTAACCAAGATAAAACAAAATTTTTAGTTCAGGTAAAGAAATTTTTTTGGGATGATCCATACTTATTTAAATATTATCTAAATCAAGTGATTAGGAGATGGGTGGCTGATAGTGAACAAAGAAAAATTATCTCCTTTTGCCATGACCATGCTTGTGGAGGCCACTTTAGTGCAAAGAAAATTACTGCAAAAATTTTGCAATGCAGATTTTATTGGCATACATTATTTAAAGACACCCATGTGTATTGTAAATCTTATGATCAATGCTAAAAATTAGGAATATTTCTCATAGAAATATGATGCCTTTAGATCCAATTCTTGTGGTTGAATTATTTGATTTTTGGGGTATTGATTTTATAGGACTTTTGCCTAATTCCTTTAGTAATTTGTACATCCTTGTTGCTATTGATTATGTATCTGATAACTCTATATTTTTAGAGTTATTTTAATTGTTTAAACTTAAATTTTAGCTCAATTCTCAAGAATGCAATAATATTATTACTTATTTTTAGAAATAAATAGTTCTACAATTTATAAATAAATTATAACATATTTTAAGTATTTTTATTATTTTTGTAGATCAAAATGATGCACCAAAAATAATGATGCAAGCAATGATTCAAGTTTTCAATCTATGAGAAATAAATTCAATGGTTGGTGGCCAAAATTCAATGGTTGGTAGCCAACCTAACCATTTTTGAATATTGATTAAGAAATTCAATGGTTGGTGGCCAAAATTCAATGGTTGGTAGCCAACCTAACTATTTTTGAATATTGATGAAGGAATTCAATGGTTGGTGGCCAACCTAACCATCAATGTTGAATTTTTGATGTAAGAATTTTAATGGAACTTGAATTCTTCCACTAAACATGTCTATAAATACCATGCTTGGCAAAGGGAAATGGCATCAAAGAAAAATCCATAAAAAATATGTAGAGAGATTTTCATATGTTTTCTTAGAGTAGATTAGTTTTATTTTTTATTTTGATCAAGAGGAGGAGTTTTTGGAAGCTTGAGTTCATCAAAGATTGTATCCCAAAACAAGTTCTCTCTAAACTCTATTCTTGAATTTAATTATAAGTTATTATTATGTTTATTATTTTTATTGTTAATTTAATTGTTTTTTCTCTTTTAATTATGAATAGCTAAATTTATTTTTCTAGGATTTAGATGTAATCTTTTGATTTACATATGATTATTTATATTTAATTGATTGGGTTGATTGTTGGAATTAATCTTTTATCTTATAACTTAATGCTTGTAATTAACTGGCCATTAATTGCATGATTTACGATATTGTGTGAAGTAGTGAGAGTGGAAGCACAATATTAGTTCATTAGGATAATTGACCTAGGGAATGTATTGCTTAGAGATAAGAATACTCCTTTGTGATTTTTAAAAGGATTTCCATAAAACTTAATGGGTTTGTGTTAATTGCTTATGATCACGAGAGTAGACGTAAGGTTAATATAAACACATATGTTGTATCTTGAGAGAGAACATCATATAATTTAGGGAAATCTAATCATTAATTCCAGCAAAAATAATCCATCTAAAGATTATAAAGAAATCATATGTGATCAAATGATGAATTCTAAATCCTAGACCTTTAATCTTATTTTCATATTTATCATTATTTATTTACTTCAATTTTATTTTAGCTTAAAATATAAATATGATAATTGATTTTCTAAATAACAGAGTAATATTAAAAATTGCTACTTGACAAACCCTTCCTCGTGGGAATGATACTCACTCATCACTTTATTACTTGTAAACGATCTGTGCACTTATAGAAATCGCGCAACAAGTTTTTTTGCGTCGTTGCCAGGGAAGGCAATTATTGACAATATTAATATAATTGATATATTCTATTACTTGAGACACTTTGATTTATTTTTAAAACTGAATTTTTATTTTTTTTATTGTACAGCTCGTATAGGTGTTTATGAGAAACGATCCTGAAGCAATTTTAGAGGAATTGGATCCTGAAATCGAGCGAAGGTGTAAGGCTTTAACCAAAGCCAAAAAGGAGAGACTTAGAAAAGAGAAAGCAGACAAGGCCAACGAGCAAGAGGCTTTGGAAGAAGGAGAAGAATTTGAGTAAGAAACTTTTGAGGAAAGACTTGAAGGAGCAGAGGAAGAAATGGCGGACAATGGAGCTAATAGGGCACTGCGCGAATTTGCTATGCCAAACTCAGTTATGCGATCCAGCATAGAAAGACCCACTGTTGTAGCCAACAATTTTGAAATCAAACCTTCACTCATTCAGATGGTTCAATAGTCCCAGTTTGGAGGAGGAGTCATGGAAGATGCCAATGCTCATTTGGCAAATTTCTTAGAAATCTGTGATACAATTAAGATGAATGGTGTTAGTGATGATGCCATTAGACTGAGGCTTTTCCCATTTTCTCTTAGGGATAAAGCAAAAACTTGGCTGATATCTTAAGCCCCAGGGTCAATCACTACATGGGATCAACTCACAAGTGCTTTTCTGGCAAAATATTTCCCTCCTGGAAAGACTGCTAAGCTAAGGAATGATATTACTAGTTTCATTCAATTTGATGGAGAGACACTATATGAAGCATGGGAAAGGTTTAAAGATTTACAAAGAAAGTGTCCTCATCATGGTATCCCAGACTGGATGATAGTGCAAACTTTTTACAATGGTCTTTCAAATCAAATAAGGAGCACAATTGATGCAGCATCCGGAGGAGCTCTTATGAACAAAAGTACTATCGAGGCTCATAATCTTCTTGAGCAAATGGCGACTAACAACTACCATTGGTCCAATGAAAGGACTACAATAAGGAGGGTTGCAAGTGTTCAACAGGATGATGGGTATTCTCTTCTTGTCGCAAAAGTTGATGCAATTGCCAAGTCATTGGAGAGGGTAAACATTAATGCCCTATCAAGTAGTCATCCAATTGTTTATGACTCATGTGGGGGTAATCATCATAATTTTGAATGCCATGGAGTAGAGCAAGTCCAATTTGTCTCTAACCCCAATAGACAACAAAATAATCCCTACTCGAACACTTACAATCCAGGATGGAGGAACCACCCCAACTTAGCATGGGGAAATCAAGGAAGCAATCTAAGGCCACCATACCAATCCAACTTTCAAGGGAGAAATCAAATTCCATCCCAAACACTACAAGAAATCAAGCCTTCCTACGAAACTGCTTTGGAGAAATTCATTGGAGCCACTTCTGAAAGGTTTGACAAATTGGAGAAACAATATGACAAGTTGGAGATGAAAGTCGATCAAATTGCTAGCCAAAATAGAAATTTGGAGTTTCAAATGGGACAAATGGCTAACTCTTTTAATGCAAGACCTCAAGGTACATTGCTTAGCAAAACTGAAATTAATCATAGAGAACAATGCAAGGCAATTACTTTGAGAAGTGGCAAGCAACTTGAAGAAATGGTACCAAAGAAAACAAATGAATATAGTGGTGAAGTTTCAAAAGAAGATACCCCAATGAATCAAGCTGAAGAAGAAAAAAGAGAGGAGGTATCTAAACCTTCACAAGTCAAGCCTTATGCACCACCCATTCCTTATCCTCAAAGATTGAAGCAGCAGAAGTTAGACAAACAATATGAGAAGTTTCTAGAAATTTTTAAGCAACTTCACATAAACATACCGTTTGCTGAAGCCTTGGCATAAATGCCATCCTATGTGAAGTTCCTTAAAGATTTACTGTCTAACAAGAGGAAGGTTGAGGAGCATGCTGTGGTAGCACTTACCGAGGAGTGCAGTGCAATTATTCAGAACAAACTTCCATAAAAGCTCAAAGATCTAGGTAACTTTTCTATCCCTTGTCTAATTGGTACCACTGAATTTAAAAAGGCTTTATGCGATTTAGGAGCTAGTGTTAGTCTTATGCCTTTATCTGTTTGTAAGACATTAGGGTTGGGTGAGCTAACCCCAACCACAATGACCTTGCAATTAGCTGACCGTTCTGTTAAGTATCCAGTAGGTATCATTGAAAATGTCTTGTTAAAAATTGGTAAGTTTTATATACCTATGGACTTTGTGGTATTGGACATGGATGAGGATGTTGAGATCCCATTGATTCTTGGAAGACCATTTTTAGCAATAGCAGGAGCCTTAATTGATGTAAAACATGGAAAATTGACTTTGAGAGTAGGTGATGAGGAGATTGAGTTTGACATTGCTAAAGCAGGAAAACAACCTGCCATCATGGATTGTTACTTTCAAATTGATGTCATTGATGAGGAAGTTCAAAAGGTCTTGGAGGAAAAGCATTTTGCGGACCCTTTAGAAACATGCTTGGTTAATGGAGCAACTAGCAAGAATGAAAATCATGAGGTTGCCACAATTGCTAATCTTTTTGAGGGGAGTTCACCTATGCCTTTCTATAGGAGACAACAATTTGAAGAATTGGAAAAAGGTAAGTCACTTCCTCTACCATCAATTGAGCAAGCACCAGGTCTTGAGTTGAAACCACTTCCTACACATCTCAGGTATGCATTTCTTGGTCCTAATGATACTTTACCTGTGATTGTGAATGCAAACTTGAATGATGTTCAACTTGAGAAAACATTGAGAATTTTGAGGGAAATTAAATCAGTAGTAGGTTGGAATATTTCTGACATTAAAGGGATTAGTCCAACTATTTGCATGCGTAGAATTTTGATGGAGGATAACCACAAACCTGTAATTGAACATCAACGTAGGTTGAATCTAAACATGAAAGAAGTAGTTAGGGCTGAGATTATTAAGTTATTAGATGCAGGAATAATTTATCCCATTTCTGATAGCTCTTGGGTTAGTCCTGTGCATGTAGTACCTAAAAAAGGTGGGATGACTGTTTTGAAAAATGATAATAATGAATTGATTCCGACTAGGACTATAACAAGATGGAGAATGTGCATTGACTATAGGAAACTGAATAATGCTACCAGAAAGGATCACTTTCCTTTACCTTTTATTGATCAAATGTTAGAAAGGCTTGCAGGTAATGCATATTTTTGCTTTCTAGATGGTTATTCAGGGTATTTTCAAATTCCTATTGCTCCTTAAGATCAGGAAAAGACCTCTTTTACATGTCCTTATGGTACTTTTGCATATAGAAGAATGCCCTTTGGTTTGTGTAATGCCCTTGCTACTTTTCAACGTTGCATGTTGTCTATTTTCTCTGATTTTGTTGAGAAGTCCATGGAGGTCTTCATTGATGATTTTACTGTGTATGGTTCTTCATTTGATGCATGCTTAGAAAACTTGAGAAAAGTTTTATAATGTTGTGTTGAGTGCAATTTAGTGCTAAATTGGGAGAAGTGCCATTTTATGGTACAAGAGGAAATTGTTTTGGGGCATAAAATTTCTCAAGTAGGAATTGAAGTAGATAGGGCAAAGGTAGAGACTATTGAAAAATTGCCTCCACCTACTAATGTAAAAGGGATAAGAAGTTTTCTTGGCCATGCCGATTTTTATCGTCGGTTTATCAAAGATTTTTCTAAAATTGCTAAGCCTCTCTGTGATTTGCTTAGTAAAGATGCTACTTTTAATTTTAACCAGGAGCGCTTGAGTGCTTTTGACAGGTTAAAGAAAGCTTTGATTTCAGCTCCCATTATTGCATCGCCCGATTGGAGTTTGCCATTTGAAATCATGTGCGATGCAAGTGACTTTGCAATTGGAGCTGTCTTAGGCCAAAGAAAGAATAAAAAGGTACATGTGATATACTACACCAGCAAGATCTTAAATGATGCACAAAAAAATTATGCAACTACTGAAAAGGAGATGTTGGCAATGATAGTGGCGATAGAAAAATTTCGCTCCTACTTGGTTGGGTCAAAAGTTATAATCTTCACAGACCATGCAGCAATTAGGTACCTAATGTCCAAGAAAGATGCCAAACCCAGATTGATTAGATGGGTACTTTTGCTTCAAGAGTTTGACTTAGAAATCAAGGACAAGAAAAGAGTAGAGAATGTGGTTGCAGACCATTTGTCTAGATTGGAATGGGAGCGAACAGCTGAAGATGATGAGCCAGTCAATGATTATTTTCCAGAGGAGCAGTTATAGGTAGTAAAGGGATCAACTCTATGGTTTGCTGATTTTGTCAATTACTTGGTGAGTGGAATCATTCCTAGTGATTTTTCTTATCATCAGAAAAAGAAATTTCTTGCAGGTGTCAAGTATTATTTCTGGGATGAACCATTACTTTTCAAGTATTGTGGAGATGGGATGATCAGAAGATGCATGCCAGAGGAGGAAATTCCAAGCATTTTGGAGCATTGTCACTCTAAGGAAAGTGGAGGGCATGCAAGCACAGATAAGACAGTTGCAAAGGTATGGCAATGTGGTTTTTATTGACCTTCTATGTATAAGGATGCTAGAAACTTTGTGATGTCTTGTGATCATTGCCAAAGAACAGGGAACATAACTAGAAAGCAAGATATGTCGCTTAATGGGATTTTAGAGGTTGAAATATTCGATGTTTTGGGGATTGATTTCATGGGGCCATTCCCTTCATCCCTAAATAATCGATATATTTTGGTAGCGGTCGGCTATGTGTCAAAGTGGGTTGAAGCAATTGCAAGTGCTACCAATGATTGTAGAGTTGTGCTGAGGTTTATTAAGAAGAATATTTTTTCTCGATTTGGTGTTCTGAGAGCCATTATCAGTGATGGAGGCTCCCATTTTTGTAACCGGGCTTTTGACGCTTTGTTAAAGAAAAGTGGAGTCAACCATAGAGTAGCTACTCCGTATCATCCTCAGATGAGTGGTCAGGTGGAAATTTCAAATAGAGAATTGAAAAATATTTTAGAAAAGACAGTGAATAACTCTAGGAAGGATTGGGCACTCAAATTGGATGATGCTCTATGGGCATATAGGACTGCTTTCAAGACCCCAATTGGTATGTCTCCATACCGACTTGTCTTTGGTAAAACATGTCACTTACCTATGGAGCTCGAACATAAAGCTTACTGGGCAAGAAGAAAGTTGAATATGGATGTGGAAGCTGCTGGTCGCAAGAGGTTACTTCAATTGAGTGACTTGAAGAGATACGACTGGAAGCTTATGAAAATGCCAAGATATAAAGAGCGCACCAAACGTTGGCATGACAAACACATCTGTAAGAGGCATTTCGAGGAAGGCCAACAGGTATTGCTTTTCAACTCACGTTTGAAACTTTTTCCAGGGAAGTTGAAATCTAGATGGTCAGGACCGTTTCAAGTAGTGAAAGTACATCATCATGGAGCTGTGGAGCTACAAAACAATGCGGGAGAAATATTCAAAGTAAATGGACAACGCCTTAAACCTTATTTCAATGGAGATTTGGTGGAACAAGGGATGGTTTACTCCTTAAAAGAGGCCATGTGATCAAAATTCTGAGAAAGTCTAGCTAAAGACTATAAATTAAGCGCTTTTGGGAGGCAACCCAAATTTCTAACTTCTTTATTTATTTAATTATTTATTTATTCTCCAAAATTAAAAAAAAATTATATACAAAAAAAAAAAAATTCTGTGATTAATTTCTCATACTGGCTTTTAGTTGTTTCATGATGTTTTATAGGAAACAAAGAGATGGAATGCACACCCTGCTTACAATTTGAAATCTAATTTTCTACACGAGGGAGTATTTCTTCTTTTGATTTATTTCTTTGACATTGAGGACAATGTCAATTGCAAGTTTGGGGGAGGTTTAGTTTGTTTTTTTTTATTTTCAGTCATTTCTTTTGTGTTTTGATGAATAAATTTATTTTTTTTTAAAATATGCTTATATTAAATAATTTGATAAAAGGCCAATGATTGATTATAATTGGTATTTATAGACAATTTATTAAAGTATTTTAAGTCAGACAACTATTTTGGGGTAAAAGTAACTTTTATTAAGATTATGTTTTGTTTTGCTTTGCATTATATTGATTGCATTGAATTTGTGTATGCTTACTTAGAGAGGGCTTCTACATATTTTTTATCTTCAATTGCCTCACCTATCTTAGAACATGTTTTTGCAAACTTTTGAGGCGAAATTTTGAATTCATTTTGAAAGAGAGATATGATTTAGGCATTGTTTGTTTAGCCTATTACTTATATCCACCCTTATTTTAATTTTTTTTCCTAGTTTACCCCTTTGTGCCTTGTTAATTTTAGCTTTCTTTCTTTGTTAAGTAACCTTAATTGTTATCCTTCACCCTATTTGTGAGATAATTTTGTCAAGTTTACATTCTAATAAAGAAAAGGGAATTATTGAAGTTTTAAAAAAAAAAAATAAGGATCGCTAATAACTGAGAGTATTATTTATTGTAAAAGATCACCTTCTGCTTAAAATAAGTTTGGGGGAAAGCAAGAAAATTGAATAAAATAAAAGTTAGTATTCTTGCTTATCTTTAGAATAATGTTGTTGGCAAAAAAAAAAAAATAAAAAAAGAAAAAAAAAGAAAAAAATATAGAAGAAGAAGAAGGGGGCTTAAAAGAAGAAAACATTGAAGAAGAATGATGCTTAAGATGGAAGGGATCCTTCATTAACATAATCCCTTTATTTGAGCAATTGATTTTCTTTTGTAAACTTGGTATAATTATCTTACTTTTGTTCATTTAGCCTTTTCTTTGTTCAGCCAAAAGACCTTGTGTTAGCCCCATTACAAGCCTAGTTAAGACCTATTGATCTCTCTTGATTTGTGAATTCCATTAGTGGAGATGTTTTGTGATTTTTAAAAGGATTTCCATAAAACTTAATGGGTTTGTGTTAATTGCTTATGATCACGAGAGTAGACGTAAGGTTAATATAAATACATATGTTGTATCTTGAGAGAGAACATCATATAATTTATGGAAATCTAATCATTAATTCCAACAAAAATAATCCATCTAAAGATTATAAAGAAATCATATGTGATCAAATGATGAATTCTAAATCCTAGACCTTTAATCTTATTTTCATATTTATCATTATTTATTTACTTCAATTTTATTTTAGCTTAAAATATAAATATGATAATTGATTTTCTAAATAACAGAGTAATATTAAAAATTGCTACTTGACAAACCCTTCCTCGTGGGAACGATACTCACTCATCACTTTATTACTTGTAAATGATCTGTGCACTTGCAGAAATTGCGCAACAGTATCCAAATGGATAGAGGCAAGTGCATGTAGAACAAATGATCATAAGGTTATGATGAAATTTTTGAAAGAACACATTTTTTCTAGATTTGGTACACCATGAGCAATCATTAGTGATGGAGGAAAGCACTTTTGTAATAGGTATTTTAAGCATTTGATGAAGAAATATGGCATTACTCATAAAGTAGCTACTTCTTATCACCCACAAACAAGTGGTCAAGTTGAAATTTCAAATAGGGAAATCAAATGCATTCTTGAGAAAACGGTTAACCACACTAGAAAAGATTGGTCTTTGAAATTACATGATGCATTGTGGGCTTATCATACAACATTTAAAAGCCCTATTGGAATGTCCCCTTTTAGACTTGTTTATGGAAAACCATGTCACTTACCTGTTGAATTAAAACATAGAGCATATTGGGTAATCAAACAACTAAATTTCTCTTTAGATAAAGCTGGTGCTCAAAGAATGCTTCGATTGAATGAGTTAGAGGAAATTAGAAGTGATGCTTATGATTGTGCAAAATGGTATAAGGACAAAATGAAAATTTCCCATGATAAAAATATTTTGAGAAAATCTTTTACTTTTGGTCAAAAAGTCCTTTTATACAATTCTTGTTTGCACCTATTTCTTGATAAGTTGCATTCTTGATGGTCAGGCCCATTTTTGGTTTGCACTACATTTCCACATAGAGCAGTTGAAATTGAAAATCCAAAAAATGGTGATGTATTTAAAGTCAATGGACAAAGATTGAAACCATTTTTGGAGTTGGAACCAACAATAGTGGAAGAAGCATTTTTTAGTGATCCTATTTATTAGGATCAATTCAATTCATTCATGTCATTTTTTTTCTTTTTCTTTGTGTAACTAATTTTTATTTATATTTAACATTTGTTCTTTGCTTTGTAAGTATAGAATATAAACTTTTTAGCTAGATATGGAAACATCTCTTGCTACACTCAGAAACAGGTTTCCAACTCTTCCTTAAGATGTACTCAAAAAAATTAATAAATGTAGACTGGAAAGAATGAAGACATTTAGATGTCTGAATCTTCTTGAAGATATTCGCTAGATCATAAAAGCCAAAGTATGACTGGCAGGTGAGTTATATGAATCATTTGTTAAATGTTTGCAAGGTACGGGGATAAGTTCTTACTCAAAGAAGAGAAGAGCAAAGAGAATGCGAGTCTGCTACAAGTGTGCAAGATGGAATTGCAACACTAACTTTTTGACTTTTGTTATAGCATTTTTGAACACTTTGCAGTTACTTTTTGAAATTTTAGCACCTAGATTTTCTTTTTCTATAGATTTCTCTATTTTAGTTAGCTTTTTAGTCTTTTAATGTCTGATTTTAGCTTTTCAATGTTTTCTTTTTGACATTTGTACACACAACATTGATTTTTTTGTTTGTTTTTTAATTTTTGTCTTTATTTTTTCTGTCAATAATTATTTTACCTTATTGAACTGTTCTTTTACTATGCTCTTTTCTTTATATGCACGTTAATTATTTTCAATATGCACACAACCTCTTGAAAAAATTTGTGAACCAAAAAAAAAAAAAATAGCAGAACCCTCAACACACAAATTCAAAACCATTTGTGTCTTTTGTAGTCCAAACTCTGGCAAGAAAAATGAGTACTTGATAGTAAATAATGAACTTGGTAGGATTTTAGTTGAACACAAAATTGATTTGGTGTTTGAGGGAGGTAATTTAGGGTTAAGGGGTTGTGCCATAAGTTTTGCATATATTGGAGGTAGCAAAGTCGTAGGAATAGTTCCAAAGAATTTAACTGAAAATAAACACATAACTGGTGGAACTATAGATAATGAGTTACAAGTTATGAGCATGTACAAATGAATGGCATATATGAATCTCAATGCTGATGCTTTTATAACATTACTTGGTGGTTTAGAAACATTTGAAGATATTTTCATCATTGCATCTTGGATCCAATTAACTGTTCTTTAGAAGCCATTGGGATTACTTAATGTTGATGGTTTTTATGATGCTTTGCTATCTTTTCTCGAACATGTTGTGGAATAGGGTTTTATGACACTGACGAGTCAATGCGTCCTAGTATATGCTTTAACTATTGATCAATTGATTGACCAACTACAAAAATTTGTACTTGAACCTGATACATTGATGAAATAGGTGGTTTGGCATCCCACAGCTAGTAGCAGCAAAAGCGTGGACTATATTTGAATCTTCGGTTATAATTTCCCTAACTCTTATAGTTTTTCTTATTGCATTTTATTTTTTTTTGTTATACCTGATCAAGTGAAGTCCTCTACTCCTTATTTATCTATAGTGGACATTGGGGACAATGTCTCAATTAAGCTTGGGGGTAGAGAAACTGTTATTTTAAAGAACAAAAAATTAAAAAAAAATTGTGTTTTCTTAATTATTTCTAAGGTTCAATTCACTGAACTTTCAAATGGCAAAGTAAAGAGTTACTTTTGTGCTCTTGATATACATATGTATTTTTTGTGATTTTCTTTTCTTGTTTAAAAAAAAAAAACTTCCAATTACTATGATGAGAATTGAGCTTTAATGTCATGGCTTTGACTGGTAATGAGTATTGATTTGAATTTTGATGACATTCTTTGGTTAATTTATTTTCACAATAATTATACTAAACTTTTTCCTCACAATAGCCATGATTGTTTTGTAGAAAGACAAGTATGCTAGAATAGGTGTATTCTTATACCTTTACCTTAATGATCATTTTAATTTCGATTTGAAAGAATTATATATTAGAACTTTCCCTTAAGGTCTTTCGAGGAAAATGACTGATCGAGCATCACTTATGAAATGATTAAGGCATTAGGATTTTCACCACAAAGACAAATAAACCGGTTCCCCAATTGATGTTCTAAGAGAATATCCCTTTAGTGAGCCAATTTGAGTCAACATTGATTAACTGTTTTCTTTGGTAACTACATTTCTCACCTAGCCTAAACATGATTATATCTTTATCCTTATTCTAAAGATGAATTAGAGCTAAAAAGACAAATTTCATGATAAAGAGATATTTCTTAAAAGTTTGGGATAAAAATAATAAGACAAATTTGTAGAGTAATGAAAAAAAAATCTTGATTCCAAAAAAAAGTAAAAAAAAAAATTCTTGAGTTTGAAGACCAAAGCTTAGATATTACAAGTAGATGTTAGAATAAAGTAAATGCCAACATAATAATAGTTGGCTACATTTTATACGCTTCTATGGGTTTTGAGAAGTGTCTCTTACAAAATACTATGATATTTTTAACTCTATGAGGTCTTTAGAACTTATGTAATCTCCTATCCCTTTCATTCTTTAGCCACATCAATACCCTACAGCCCCATTATAACCAATATTAAGGACCTTTTGATCTTATATGATGCCGTCAAAGTAGTGGAGATTTGTACCAAAAGGGAAGCTTATGATACTTAATTATTTATTAGAAATTGAATGATTGTTATTGTAAGGTTATGAGAATTTTACTTGCTTAAAGCATGCAAATCACATTTATTATTAATATTAGCTATTTCACACACTCACTTAAGTATGATTGTTATAAGATGAATTAGCTTTTGAATGGATATGTATTCAATTTAATACTTATTTGATTTCAAAGCTGCGATATCTTATTATTCTCTGAGATAAATAGTTGAAAGTTTAGATTTTTACAGGTGTTTATGGGTATCATTGCTAGAAGTCCTTACGAGACTACAACTAGTCCTCTATGGGCCACCTAGAGGTTAAAAGACTTGTTGCATATGCTAAATGCAATTGTGATTTCTTACAAAAGTAGACTAGTTTAGGTTTTGTTTTTGCTCGAGGACTAGTAAAATCTAGGTTTGGGGTATTTGATGAGCATAATTTAATACATATTAATAGCTCTTAAATTTATTTTTTGTCGTTCATTTATTAAATAAATATTCTTATTTAATGATATTTTTATGAAATAGGAAATAAAACAGTGAAGGCTTGAAAATTGAGTAAACTATAGTCTTTTACTTGTATGAATAATAATAATAATAATAATAATAATAATAATAATAATAATAATAATAATAATAATAATAGTAATAATAATAATAATAATAATAATAAATTTTGTGAAAGAAATAATTTTTCAATAAAATCAACTAAGCCATTTTCTTTTCTTTTGACAAAAGACACCATTTTCAAGTATGCAATGGAGACTAAAGAGCTTATCAACCATCCTTATGCAAGCCAACTAAGGAAAACAAAGGATTCAAAGATCAAAGTCATACCTTTAGTACTAAGGAAGAAAAATGGCAAAAATTCAAGTTATCACCAAACATCCATATGCAATCCAACTAAGCAAAACTAAGAATTCAAAGTTTTAAGTCACATATTTGATGCTAAGAAAGAAAAATCATTTGAAAATTGGTTTCTTCATCAACTTGCCTTCTAGCCATTCATGTATAAATAGAAGGGAAATGGCTTAGCAAAAGAGGAGATTGTGAAGGAAAGAATTGAGAAAATAAGGAAGAAGTTGAGATTTCAAGATTAAGGATCCAATTGCTAAAATGGGTTCTTTTGTTTATTTTGTTATTCTAATTATGTCTTTCTAAGTTTTAATTTTACTAAGGTGGATGACGAAACCATGTTAGATTATTAATTTCTATTATGAATTGATTCTAAATATTTTTCAATTTAATGTTTGTGATTTTGGCTTCATTTTATAATATCCTTTCATCAATTCTATCATGTATTTTTTGATTGTTACGAAAATTATCTATACTTGGTTTTTATTGAAAGAAAAGTATTTTCTTTGATTATGTATTTTCCCTTAAATTATATACATATAATACTTAGAAATTACACTTTTGAAGTGAAGGAAAATCTATTTGAGAATTTAATAAAATTAAGCTTAGTGATAAAATCAATGGAAGATAAAAAGATTGATTTCTAAACTATCTTCTAAAAATTAAAATCAATACATTATAAAAATTATTAATTAAATATTGGTGAATTATGAAATCTTGCTAGTATTTTATCTAAATTTTATTTCACAAGTTCATCTAATCTTAATTGTATTATTTTGACGTTTCTATTTTTTTATCATTATCTAAAAGAAATTATTAGGAACTAGGTTAGAATTAAATTAATTTGGTTTAATTAAGCTTTTCTATAATTCTTTTCATAGCTCTCTTCGTGGGAACAATCTTATTACCACTTAGCTATAGAATCAATGATTTGTGCGCTTACGAGTATAAATAAAATTTCACAACAAATTCCAACACTCGATACTCACTGAGAAATCATAGAGGAAGAAGAAGTTGCGAATCAATTAAAAGTACTAGAGGTTAAAGAAGAAAAAGAGATCTTTCAAGAATTTCATTTGTTCCACACTACCATTAAGGAAAGAAGGAAGATTTGCTTGTCATTGATTCTTCTACTTCATCACTTTAAAACTCAAGCACAAGTTTTCTCTAAGAAGGAAGGAATGATACATACGAAGAAACTTCAAGTATCTTAGCACATAATGCAATTTCATAGAGCTTAATTCGAGGACAAATCATCTCAAGAAAAAGGGAATGATGTCACTCCTGTAGGATCGGTAGAGTGTGCCCTCATCCTAACTGCTCAAGTCTTCTGCTGAATTCATGCTTCCAAGATGGGACTTTCTAGTTGGTTTGAATTTAAATAATTTAATATAGTTTATGTGTTTTCAGGCTACCTATGTTGTATACTAACCTAAAACTTGTTTAGATAAGTTTGTTTTTATGTTTTCACTAGTTTTAGGCCTTTTTTCATATTAGCCTAATGAATTTCACTTATTTTTTGTTCTAGAATTTCAGTTTTCTAGTCTAGGAAGAATTCCTAGCTTAATCTAGAAGTATATAATACTCTTGAGTGCCTATATAAACTCAAGTATTTCCATGTATTTTTGGGAGTTAGAATTATTTGATTATTAGAATTCTTTTGAGTTTTCTCTCAAGTCTAATTCTTATTTTAATCTCTTGAACTTATCACAATATTTATCTTTCGTGGTATTCAAACTTATCAAATGTTTAAATCTTTGTGGCATTCGAATCAAATTATACCTAGGTGGCCAATCATAAATTGGTTTTGTGTCAAGATTTTTAATTTCAAATGTGATTTGGCTTAGGAATCACTTCCACCACATTGTTGTTAGGTCTTAAGGCTAGTCACTTAGGGTTCACATTATCTATTGATTTTAGTATTTCTTCTACTTCTTCTTCTTTCTTTGTTTTTTCATCTATTTTCCATATTTGCAATGGTTCCTAAGATTGATTCAACTAATTTAAGGGATTCATTGATTAGCTCATGGTCCATTATTCCCTTTATTGTTAGGGATATTGACTTTGTTGCCTTCAAGACAAACTTAAAGAATAAGGTGGACTTTACCTTTCATGTATTAAAGGCCAATGAAAGGATTTTTGCAAATTCTTAGACACAAAGACAATAGAAATCCCAAAAAAAAATAATGGGAACTATATATTCTTCTATCATCAGCTTAAGGCTAGATTGAGGTTCCCTCCAACTCAGTTCTTCATGGATTGTCCCAACTACTTTCTTATAAGCTCGATGATGCTTCATCCTAACTCCATCAAAGATTTGTACTATTTTGAGGTGATTTGGAAGGCTTTAGTTCGATTCCTACTCTGATTGTGTTTCAGGTCTTCTTCAAGGTGGTCAAATCATTAAAGAAGAATACCTAGATAACTTTAGCAAAAAGGCATCTTCACTTTTACACTATCAAGGACAACAAAGTCCCTGGCTAGAAAACAAGTTTGGTGTCATTGTGGAATAGATAGTATGGGGGAGAGAGGACCAGGATTCAATTTTCCTGGTTACTTGATGGTTATTGCAATTTGTCTTCCTGACTGGCTTGCCGATTTAAGTGAATGATGTGTTGGCCACTATTAAGACCCTTACCCTTAATGGTGCCATCTATGATATGAAGGCTCTAAGTGTACTCCTTCATTTGAGGGATGCCTTAGGTAAGGCTATAACTTACATTTATATAAATGATATAATGGGTGAGTTTTGTCTCCAACTTACACTATATTGTTGGTTTTGGGTCTTTAAAATTATATTTCACATGGTTGATGCATTTCTTATATAGAGAGGACATGTAAAGGCCATTATAGAGATGTTGCTAAGAATACCAAGGATGTAAAGGCCAAGATTTTCAATTGGGCCTAATGTGAGGCATTGCCCGATCAACTATCTGGTATGATAGGAATCATAATTGTTATTTGAGTTTGAACTCATGATTGAAATGGCTATTGCTTTATTTTTAAAATTGATTCTTTATTTTTGAAAATAATTTTTTTAGGAGTCGTCCTCTTAATTTATTTTTTATTTGAAAAATATAAGGTAAAATCCCATCTAGACTTCAATTAATTACCCTTTAAAAAATACACTAGTCTTTGAGGATTTGGGGACTAGATTTTTTTTTAATTTTAAAATAGTAATTTGGCTTATTAATATAAAAATAGCTTGAAAAATATTTTTATGAATAGTTTAATTAAGGAGATGAAATGACAAATATCAATATTGATAAGATAACTATATGATTGTTGTATATGATAAGATAGTTATTATATGTATTTAAGTAAGAAGTCTTAGTTGTATCAAATACTGAAACTGTATACTTTATATTCTTTGTAACCTACTGTAATTATCAAATCAAAATACAAAACAATCATTCTTTCATCTTTACATTCTTTATATGGTATCAGAGTCTCTAACCTAAATCAATCTCAAGTCTATTTATTTATTTACTATTTTTTTTCAATGGCTGGTTCTCTTATTCCAGTGACTTCTCAAGGACTTATTCCTTTCATTATTCCATCAACTAGTCATTCTTTTTCCATCAAACTCACCTCTCACAATTATCTCTCATAGAAATCTTAGTTTCTTCCTTTTCTAAATTATCATAAATTATCTGGTTTCATTGATGGTACAAAACTGGCACCACCACTATCAATTCCTTCTCAAGAGAATGCTGCCAATCTTATTTCCAATTCTCAGTATGCTGAATGATTTCAAAAAGATTAGCTCCTTCTTTCATGGACACTTTCATCCCTTTCAGAGGATGTATTCCCATATGTTATTGTTTTAACCAACTCCTTTGCTGCATGGAAGGCACTAAAAGGTGCTTTTGGTTCTATATCTCAGAACCGCCAATTCCACTCCATATTAATCTTTAAGAACTCATGAAAAATGATATGTCTATTACTAAATATTTGCAAAGAGCAAAGCATTTAACTCATTAACTTTTAGTTGCAGGTTATCCTTCTTCAATAGCTAAATTCAATGCAATTATTTATCACAATATAGGAAGTAATTATCATGGTCTAATTAAATCAATGGCCTACATTGATGTCCTTTTAGGAGCTTTATGGATAGTAGCTCATGAAATTTTCTTGTGTAACAGTTATGAATTTCCAAGTGCTCATGTTTCCACTCGTTATTCTAGCCCTCATAATTCCCAATCGCAACATCATCGATAAGAGCCCAATTACACTGGAAATTGACAATAAAGTAGGAATCACATAAATAAAGGTCCTTCTCAGATTTTTGAGTATAGTAATCACAAGACAAATAAATGTCATCGTCATTATGCTCTTTGTTAATAATATTATGCAAATCAGCCTCAAGCTCATATGGTTATTAGTGGTTATTCAAATAAATCATCATATGGTACACCTAATATTGTAAACTTCATGCCTCCTTCGCCTTATACTCCTCATACTTATAGTCATTAGTATCTTAATACTGTAGCTGCTCACCATATGACATTTGACACCAATTCCTTAGTGAATTCTTATAATGGAGTGGATATAATCATAGTGGGTAATGGATAAGGACTATGTATTGCTAATACAAGCGTGGCATTTTACCCTTCATTATATCCTAATAGACTCTTATTTCTTAAGAATGTGTTTCATGTTCCATAAATAACCAAAAGTTTCTTTGAATTTTGGTCTAACCATTTCTTCATTAAGTACCAGGTGACTAGGGCAATCCTATTACAAGGTCGAAATAGGAATGGTCTACATGAGTTGCCGCCTCTACACTCTAAACATGCATTGGCTGCTACTGCAAATTTTTATAAGGCTTAGCATGCTTGTCTTAGATATCTATATAAGAAAGTTGTTTTGTATATCATAAAAATAATAATTTAGATATTTCTTCTTCCTAATTGTCTTCCATATATCATTCTTCATCTTGTAGGCTAGGAAAGTTAGCTCATCACCCTTTGTCTAATACACGAGCTCAGCTCAATTTCAAATCATTCACTTTGATGTATGGGGTTCAGATCTTGTGCTCTCTAATAGTGGGTCTTACTATTTTGTCTTGTTTATTGATAATTTTATTAGGTATACTTAGCTTTATTTTCTTTAGAATAAAAGTGGTGTTTTTACTATTTTTCTTCAATTTGAATCCTTAATTAAGCAACAATTCAATGCTTTTATTAAAGCTTTTCATTCTGACTGGGGTGGTAAATACCACAAATTGAGCAAATATTTTCAAAAACAAGGCATTATACATTGCATTGCTTATCCTTATACCCATGGACAAAATGGCCTTTCTATACGAAAAATAAGACACATAGTTGATACTAGTTTAACTTTAATAGCACATACTTATATACCCTTTAAATTTTGGTCTTATGCTTTTTGAACTGCAGTTAATAGCATCAATTCTTTGCCTACACCTGTTCTTGTAAATAAATCTCCCTTTGAAAAATTGTTTCATTGTACTCCTAAATATATTGAAACAAAAATCTTTGGTTGTGCTACTTACCCTTATCTTCGGCCATATAATAAAAATAAGTTCTCTTATCGTAGCAAACAATGTGTTTGTTTGGGCAATTCACCAACTCATGCTAGGTGTAACTGCTTAGATATAGAAAATGACCGCATATATATGGTGGAACATGCTTTCTTATGAAACTCAATTCCTATACAAAAATTGCTTCGTTTAAGACAATCATGCCACTTCGCTTGTTTCAAATGTCGCTCAAGCATGGCTCTCATTATAGATACCATTTCATACGGCTTCAACAACTTTGGGTTTGTCTTCTATTCCCTCTTTATCACTTTTACTCTTTTAGCCAAGTTCTTAATTAAATGACACACACTCCACAACATCAATAACCTGATTCTATCCATAAGCCTTAAAATCCGTGCATACCTAACTCTTTTCCATTATCCTTTATCCATCAGTTAATTATGGATGATAACTCAACCACCTTAATGCCATCAAATCCTTCTCCTTTATATCATCACAATCACCTTCCTCACCATCCTCTATGCCTAGTCTTAAATTAGTTATTGATCTAACCAAATACAATACACCACAACAATAAAATCAAACACCTAGTGCGCAGACCACAAACCAACCCACACCTACTCGAACCCATCACATGCAACTTCGCCCATCCACTTTGCACATATGACAAGCCTTAGTAGCACTTAAAGAGAAACCACACCTTAATTTTTTGGAACTTGAACCATGTACTTTCAAACAAGCTATTAAATATAATGAATGAAAAAATGGTATGTCTAAAGAGATTAATGCATTCTAACAAATTCCACTTGGGCACTTGTTCCTAAACATACAGGTGCTAATGTTATTGATAATAAATGGATTTTCTAGACTAAACATTGAAAAGATGGAACCCTTGAATGGTATAAAGCCCATTTAATAGTGAAAGGGGTATTCTCAACTTTCAAGTGTTGATTACAAGGAGACATTCAACCTGATTATTAAAGCAGTAAAGATCCATCTCATTTTAGCACTTGCTACTATTCACAAATGGCCTATGCAATAGTTGGATGTTTCCAACACCTCCCTACATAGTCATCTATAGGAAATTATTTACATATCATAGCCTAAAGGATTTGTAAGTTCCTCCAATCTTAACTATGTTTGCAAATTAAATATGTCATTATATGGATTAAAACAAGCCCCACAAGCATGGTTTTCTCAGCTAACACACTGTCTTCACTCTCTAGGTTTTGTCTCTTCAAAAGCTGATACACCTTTGTTCATTTTTTGTCAACATAATCAAGTTGTTATTCTCCTAGTTGATGTGATGATATCATCCTCACTAGGTCTTGTTCTCAGTTCATAGCCTAGATTATTATAAAATTGCAGCAAGAATTTCCAATTAAAGATATGGGTCAGTTGTATTATTTCCTTGGTGTAGAGGTTGATATTTAAGATGATGGAACATACTTAAATAAGAAAAAATACATCCATGACTTGCTGTATAAAACTAGTATGCTAATGCTAAGCCATGCTCCACTCCTATGGCTCTTATGCCACCACTTTCTAAATTTACGGGCTAGCAAGTATCTAATGGTGTCATTTTCCTATTAGCAAATATACTCTTTGGTGTGATAACATTATTGCCATATACTTGTCCTCAAATCTAGTATTTTATGCTTGAACTAAGTATATCGAGCTTGATTATCATTTTATGTTTGAACAAGTTGCCCAAGGATTTATTAATGTTTAGTTTTTATCCACCAAATATTAGATAGCTAACTTACTTACCAAACCCTTGTCCATGCCTCAATTTTAGCTACTTCGTGACAACCTTCATCTATAGCATAGGCAAGGGTTTGTAGGGGGTGATAAGATAACTATATGATTATTGTATATGATAAGCTAGTTATTATTTGTATTTAAGTAAGAAGCCTTAGTTGTATCAAATACTGAAACTATATACTTTATATTCTTTGTAACCTACTGTAATTATCAAATAAAAAAAACAAAACAATCATTCTTTCATCTTTGCATTCTTTACAAATATAAACACCCATCCATGAACAAATAAAGAAAAACATAAAACCAAAATCAATAAAGGAATGGAGAAATAAAAATAACTAAAAGACTACAATTAAAATCCAAATAATTAGGGATACCTCCTTTAGCCCTTATGGATTCTACAGAGGTCACACGTCCTCAAAGATAAGAAATAATAATAGCAAAAAAATAAAATAAAAATAAGAGAAAAAGAAAGAGAAGTTGAATGTTTATTTTAATATGGATTTTCCACTTCAATCAAGTGTGCATGTGTATCCTTTTAAATGGGAATTAAAATCCACATAGTTCTTCCACTTTGCAATGAAGAATTTATTTTAGATTCACATTTTTTTATTATGTTTTGATGATTTATTGTAGGAAAGGAGTAGTAGAAGGTGTTTGCCTAAAATCAAATAAAAAAAATAAAAGGAAAGGTGTTTTAACTTAGAAAAAGAAAATAAAAATAATGAAAAAGAATTTAAATTATAAAGGATAATAGGAGGTGCATACTTTGCATCTTCAAGATTTGGAGATGTACAAAGGATAAAGAGGATTACCGGATCATAGCTCCACCTTTCTTGATGTAATGGGATGGAGAATATAGGCCATGCTAAACCAAGAAGGAATAACTCAGTTGCTTTGCAAAAGCCAAAGCAAAATAAAATAAAATAAATATTTAAACTCGGTTGCCATGCCTTGTCCTCGATATATCACATCATAGCCCAATAATAAGCTCACACTTACTCAATTTGCTAAGGCGCAATAATCCTAGGATATGGGATAACTTAAGACTACCAATTTTCCTGAAGAACTCGACAATTAGAGTAGATATAATCCTAAAAAAATTATAGTTATTCATATAATCATATAAGGTTTCAAATAACTTAATTATTCATACTAGTTCCTAATACCTAAAATGCAACTACTAATAAGTTAATATTACAATCATGACTGAACTTTAGGGCTACTACTACTAAAAGACAACATAAATACAAAACATAAATTCTTAGACATAAGAAATGTTTTTGTAGCTTCAAAAGAGAAAGAGACTCTAAGCTCAGTTCCCTCTTTTTATCACTTTATCTATATGATTACTTGAAACCATAAACAATATTATGAGCTATAAATTTAATAAGAAAGAAAATGCAAAATAATAAAAAAATAGTTTAGGTTCAACATCTATTTAGGTAGTATATCAGGAAATAAATTCAAATGTGATCAATAAGAAGTATATAAGCTAAGAAGAAATGGGAACAAAGGTTTATCCATCATGATAGAATAATTCATCTCATCATATCATTTCTATCTATGGAACATAGGCAGGATGGTACTACAGACCCTATGAACCCTCATAATCCATTAGGGCAGTAACTTCTCCCTGCTTTGTATACTTGTTAGAGTATATGCCTTA
This sequence comes from Reutealis trisperma, assembly GCA_947687605.1. Classification (NCBI taxonomy): domain Eukaryota; kingdom Viridiplantae; phylum Streptophyta; class Magnoliopsida; order Malpighiales; family Euphorbiaceae; genus Reutealis; species Reutealis trisperma. The sequence continues at coordinate 53,696 of CANTUT010000587.1, forward strand.
AGTAATTTAGCGAATCTTCTCCCCCAAATAGGACACTAATACTTTTAACCCTATCAATTGAGTCACCAATGTACACAACCAAATGGATTCTTCCCCATTAGCATAGGCATTTTGTCATGCATGGCTTAGGTCACTAATGAGCTTAGTAAAGCATTTTAACAAAGATCAGTTGTTCCAATGGATTCATTCTCAATATCATTCTTAATCATCAAAAGGTTAGTAAAAAAGGCATCCATAATATTCATTTAAAAATTTCACAATTAATAACAAAATGAAGAAACTTTGAAGAAAATATAACAAAGTTAACAATTTGCTAAATATTATGCATCTAATAACTTAACTTGTAGAATTCTTCAATCTTAAAACTATTATCTCTTTAAAAATATCACTTACCTAGGTTATCGATTACCTTGCTAGTAATTCCTTTAACTTGGGATTTATTGAGCAAGATGAGAAATCTATCTTAAGGAAAAGAAGAGAAGAATGATATTATGTCCCATTATATTAATATAAATCAGTACTAATAAGTTACTTGTTAAAGGAACTTAATAAAGAATTATTAAAATTTACTTTAGTAGGGAACATACTGATCACTTATTGACAAATTGGTTTAAAAAGACATTTAGGACTTTACTTTTGTTGTTGGGCTAACATATTTTAAAAGTTTCTTACTAGAGTAGCAGTTCATCTTCACTCTTATTTCTACTTTGCCTTTTTCTTCACTTTGTCACCTTTGTTCTTTGTTTCCTTTTATTAAGTACTTCTTCATCACTGAACTGGGTATCATATTCTTTTACCTCTTCATTACTGAACTGTGTATTACATTCTCTTTCCCTAACAAAAAATCATCTTTGAATTTTCAATAGAGCTTAGGACTAAAAGAGATGGGGGTAGTTATTTTGCATACTTTATTTAGATTCCTAAGTTTATTCCTCTATTATTTGGTTCATTCATAAGACCTTTACTATAGGAATTTCCTTGTTTTTTAGCTTATGAACTATTTTATCAATAATTACCACTAGAACTTCCTTAAAAGTTAAGTTTGATTTTAATTCTATTGGTTGGCTTTATAGTATGTAAGAAGGATTAGGTACATATTCTTGAATCAAAGAAATATGAAACACTAAATGCACATCACTCAAAGTAGGAGGCAAGGCTATTCGATATGAGATATGTCTAATACATTCCTACACTTCAAAGGGCCCAATATACCTTAGAGATAATTTTTCTTTCTTTTTAGAACTCATGACTCCTTTCATGGTCAAAATATTCAAAAATATATGATCTTCAATACCAAATTTGAGATTTTTTCTCTTTGGCTAGACATGACTCTTTTATAGATTGAAAGCCGTCTTTAAGCATTCCTGGATTAAAGGCACCTTCTCTTTTGTATACTAAATCAATTCAGGACCTTCAACAAATGTTTCCCTAGCTTCATCCTAACAAATAGGAGATTGATATTTTCTCCCAAGGCTTTGTAAGGTGCCATCTTAATCGTTAAATGATAGCTATTACTGTATGCAAGCTTAATTAATGTAGAAGCTTATACAAATTACCTTCAAAATCTAATAGGCATATTCTGATCATGTCTTCTAGAGTCTAGATTATTCATTCAAATTGACATTTGTTTAAGGATGAAAGGCAGTACTAAAATTTAATCGAGTTCCTAGAGATTTTTGTAACTTTTTCCAAAACTTAGAAGTGAATTGAGTTCCCTAATCCAAGATAATAAAAGTTCGTACACTGTGCAATTGATCTATCTCATTGAGGAACACTTGAGCATACTGAGAAGCTGAGTAAGTAGTATTTATTGGTAGAAAATGGGCTAATTTTGTCATTCTGCCTATGGTGACCTAAATTAAGTCATACCCATCTACTATCTTTGGTAACCCTACTATAAAATCCATAGTAATTTTCTTCCATTTCCATTTAGGTGTTGGAAACTATTAGAATACTCCATAAGGCCTCTAATGTTTAAACTTAACTTGCTAATATGTTAAGCACTTTACCACAAATTTCGCTATATCTTTCTTCATCCTACTTCACCAATATAACTTATAATGTCTTGATATATCTTCGTTGCACCTACATGTATGTTATACCTTGTATAATGTGTTTCTTCCATTATTTTTTTTTTATTAGATTGTCTAATTTAGGGACACACAACCTTGATCCATATCTTAAAATTCCATCCTTGATAATAAATCCAAGGCTCCTCTAATTTTTACATCTTTCTTAAGCTTTATTAATACAGATCCTCATCTTGATTTTCTTTTATTTGATCAATCAAGAGAGATCTAATATGACATTTTAACAAAAGCACACCTGATTATGATATTTCAAATCAAACCCTTGAATTATTGAGGTTATACATTTCCTTTGCTAAGGGCCTTTTCCATACACTGATATGAGCAAAGCATCCAAGTGACTTCCAACTGAGGGTATCTGCTACCATATTCTCTCTCCCAGGATGGTATAAAAATCACAATAATAGTCCTCAATTAACTACATCAATAGTTATTGTTGAAGATTTATATCCTTTTTGTTGAAGGATGTACTTTAAACTTTTATGTTTAATATAATTCTCATACCTTTCACCATATAAATAATGTCTTTATATTTTTAGGGCAAATACCACTACTGCCATTTCCAAATCATGAGTTGGATAATTCATCTCATGCTTCTTTAGCGGTCTTAAAATGTATGCAATTACCTTCCCATCTTACATTAGTACACATCTAAGCCTTGTGCACGAAGCATCATAGCAGACTTAAAATCTACCTTCACCAAATGGTAATACCATAGCAAGAACCAAAGTAAGACACATTTTAAGTCTCTAGAAACTCTCTTCGCACTTTTCTCTCTATTGAAACTTCACTTACTTACTGGTGAGATGGGTCAAAAGGGCTATTATAATAGAAAATCCATATATAAACCTCTCTAATATCTTGATAGGCCTAGGAAACTCCTTACTTCCATTACACTAGTAGGGTAGGGCTGATTTTGAATAGCCTTTGTCTTCTTTGGGTCCATCTTTTGTCATTCTTTGCTGATGACATATCCCAAGAAATGAACATTGTCGAGCTAAAATTCAAACTCAGAATACTTAGCACACAGTTGATGTTCCCCCAAAGTTTGTAAGACTATTTGAGGTTATTTTTCATGTTCTTCCTTACTCTTTGAATACACCAGTATGTCATCTATAAGCGCAATAACAAACCTATACAAAAAGGGATTGCATATCCTATTCATTTGGTCTATGTGTTTGCCCTTATGCACCAAGAAGGGGAGTTGAGTTAGTGGAAAATTAAAAGTTTAGATAGAGAGAAGATAGGGAAAGAGAAAGAACACAATCAATTTTATAATGGTTTAGGTATTAATGAACCCTAAGTCCACTTCCTAATCTCAATTAGATATTCTACTACTACTTGATACTTACAAGGAGTTTCAAGTTCACTCCAAACTTATAATGTGTTTTAATGGCTCACACATAACCCTTACAAGTGTTTTCCTTAGGCTCACACTTAAACGTATACAAGATTTTTCTAATGACTCACTCTCAACCTAATACTTTGAGTTTTCAAGGCTAACACTCAATCTTACTTGAGCAATCAATGCTTTTACAATAATTAAATAATAACAAGAAAAGATTAAGATATAAGATTTGAAATTGCAAAGATTTAGCTCTTAATAGATGTTATTCTTGTTGTTAGGATGTTTAGTGAAGGTATATATATGATTTTTTTTCTTCAAATTCCCATTAGAAATAGTATGAAATTAATGATTTCATGACAGCTTTAAGATCTTGCTTCAAATCTGCGTTTTGACCAAAGTTGCAATCGCTACCATCATTTCGCGATTGCGATCTCCAAATTCCACAACGGCTAGTGACATATGGCTTTTATTAGCTGGCTCCTTTATATATTCGTTGCAGCATTTGAATTTAGTATGAAAGTCACAGTCGTAATAACTATTTCACTGTTGTGAATTCAATATCACACCTATAGTCATGGTCGTGAAGGAGGTCATGATTTGCTCTGCATGAATTTTAGATTAATTACCTTTTGAAGATCTTGGTCGCGATAATATGGTTGCGGTTGCAATTTAGTGGTTGCGATTGCGATTAGGGTATAATGGTCATGACTCAGAAGCAAACTAATATACTTTTGGAGTTTTTGAGTTTCTTTGAAATCCAATTTATCAAACATGTTCTAATCTGCAAAATAGACACTTAAACAAACATTGGATAACTTTCAATTTGATTGGCAATATCAAAATAGAGATTGACTAAGTTTTGAAATAACTTAAGTCAACACTATGAAAGTAGTTAGAGCATTAGCTAATCAAAATAGTAGTACTAAGAACTCATGGTGTCTAAATTTGGTCTGGAAGGCCATTTTAGACATGCCCACCTCTTTAATTCTTAAGTGATGGTGACCCTACCTCAAATTTATCTTATAAAAATAGCTCACTCCTTATAATTGATCAAAGAAGTCATCAACTCAAGGAAAAGAATAATTATTTTTTATTGTCACCTTATTGAGTTGTCTATAGTCAGTACAAAGTATCATTGATCCATCTTTCTTTTTTACAAATAATACTAGTGCTCCCTATGGTGAGCCACTAGGTCGAATGAATCCTTTATCAATCAATTTTTGCAATTGCTCCTTTTATTCCTTTAGCTCAATTAGAGCCATTCAATATGGTGATATAAAGATCAGATTTGTTCCCAATATCACTTCAATATTAAACTTGATCTCCCTTTCTAGGGGTAATCTCGGTAACTCATCCGAAAGCACATTAGAACATTCATTCACAACTGAAATTCACTCTAAACCTCTTTCTTTAGAATTCCACTCCTAACATACATAAGACATCCCTGACACCCTCTTTGTAATAGCCTCTTTGCTCCTATGACCAATATTAAATTATAGGACACCTCTCTTGCTTGCCTTAGTACTCAAACTCACTCCCTGCATGTAGCTTAAATAATATTCTTTTCCCTAAACAATCTATGGAAGCATAATGTTTAGATAACCAATTCATACCCAAAATGACATCAAACTCTAAAATGGGTAATGTTATTAAGCTTGCCTCAGGCTCTATTTAATTCACGCTAACTTCATAATAGGGGTAAATGTATAAACTTCTAACTCTTTATTTAAGGGTATGGATATTATTGAGAGGTTTCTCAATGGTTTACTTTCAATAAACAATTTTCTTACAAAATGATGGATACAAAAGAGTGAGTCACTCCTGAATCGAATAATACCCTAGCATTAATATTTTGAATAGATAGAGTACCTATTACAACCATATTTGAGTCTTGAGCTTCATGTTGAGTCAAAGTGAACAATAGTCCTCATCTTTGCTCAGCAAAAACTTGTCTAGAAGTTTATCCGATCCCCTTGCTAACTTTGTTTCCTTTTCTAGTAATTCCAAGTTTAACTTGATCTTCACTACTTCCACCCTTTTCCATTTGAATGGTAGCTTGATAGGCTTGGGGTTTACCAATTAGGGTGTCTTAAGGGCAATCCTTTTTAAAGTGTTTTGCTTATCCATATTCAAAACAACCTCCCATATCCCTTAAACACTAACCTCAATGTAGTTTTCCATAATAAGAGCATTAAGATACAGAGTTCTTAAAAGAATCAAACCAATGGTACCAAGACTCATTTGTGAAGCAATTCAAGAGGGATTCAAAATTTTATCCACTTATCCCCAAGAAGGATTAGGCTGGGCTAATTGGTAAGAAACTTCTATGCTCTTAGTACCACCATTATCCTAACCAATTTGAGTTACATTCCTTACTTAAGCCTTCTTCTATTGTTTTCATGCTCTTTTTTCTTCCAACTCTCTATTGTTGATCATTCGAGCCTTGTCCACCAATTTGGAGAAGGAATTAAACTCATATGCAACCAATATTTTATATAAAGGTGAAATTAATCCTCTTTAAAAATGTTGTATACGAGCTTCCTCATTAGGTATAAGAAATGAGGTGAACTTGCTAAGCTGACTAAACTTCTTTATGTAATATTTTACAATTATGTCTAATGTCTAAGTTAGCTTTTTGAATTCCCTTACCTTTATTCGTTTTTGCTTTTTGATAAATATTCATTTACCACTAACTCTTTAAATCTTTCTTAGGTGAGGTCTCCATCATCCTTAAGTAATCTAATTGTGCTTCATTTGAACTAGTCTCTAGCATCATTCTTCATAAAATGATTGAAAAATTTTATAGCCATCTTATCTTTTATGCTTAATATATGTGCCTTATCCTCTACCTCCTCAACAAACTCTATAAGGTTTATATCTCCTTTATATTTTGATGGTTTTAGCTTTAAAAATTTCTTCCTCTTGGGCATAACATGAGGCTAATGAGGAACATTTAGGGGAACATCTACTATCTAATGTTTGGGAAATACATGAGCAGGAGGAACCAATATTATATATGTTAAGTTACAAACTCAAATAGTATCTCATAATTCCACCGGAGTTGGGCTAGTTTTTAAGGCATATTAACTTTATTGATTAGGGGTATAGGTGGAGGAATCTCATTTTCTCCTACCATTTCAATTGAGTATTCATTATGAAAGACATTTTATCTAGGATTTCCTCATCCTTTACTGCACCAATGCCAATGACAACTAAAATTTAAATAAGAATAATTTGTTAATTTTTAAAACATCACAAAATGCTGATCTTTTTCAAGGAAGACAACAAAGATGAAAAGAGATCCTGCTGCCTTGAAGTTCTACTTACGCATATATTCCTTCTATGATTTTTATTATTAAATTGTAATTTCTATATGACTTATAGCTCTAATATCACTCCATGCCTCATCTTCGGTATATCACATCATAATTCAATAGAGAGCTCACACTTACTCAATTTGCCTAAATACAATGGTCCTAAGACATAAGATGGCTTAAAGCTGCCAATTATCTTGGAGAATCCATCACATAAGAGTAGATATAATCTTAGAAAAATCTAGTTGTTCACATAAGCATACAAAGTTAAATATCTTAATCATTCAGACTAGTTCCTGGTACCTAAAAAATGCAACCACTAATAAGTTGATATTATAATCATGACAGAACTTCAGGGCTACTACTAAAAGACAACATAAATACAAAATAGAAATTCTTAAAAAAAATACATCTTTTTGCATTTTAGAAGGAGAAGGACACTCAAAACTCAATTTCCTATTTTTATCACTTCACTTACTAGATCACCTGAAACCATAAACGATGATGTGAGTCGTCAACTCAGTAAAAAAGCAAATGCATAATAATAAAAAAAAATTAGTTTAGATCATCATTTATTTAGGTAGTATTTTAGTGAATATATTCGGATGTGGTTAACAAGAAGTAAATATACCAAGAAAAAACAACACCAAATGATTATCCATCATGACAGAACAATTCATCTCCCTACATCATTTCTATTAGCAAAACATGGGTAAGAAAGCACTATAGATTCCATGAACCCCTTATAATCCATCATTGCAGTAATTTCTCCATGCTTTGTATACTTGGTCGAGTGTATGCCTAGGGTTGTTTAGCCCTCTCCAAGTAAGACATTGATACTTTTGATTCTATTCGTTGAGTCATTAGTGCATATAGCCTAATGGATTCTTCCTCATTAGCATAGATATTCTATCAGCATGGCTTGGGTCATTAATGGGCTTGGTATGGCATTTTAACAAAGATTCATTGGCTTAATGTCCTCATTCTCAATCATCAAATGGATAGTAAAAAAGGCATCTATAATATTCATTTAAGAATTCTTATCAATAACAAAATGAAGAAACTTTGAAGAAAACATAACAAAGATAACAATTTGCTAAATATTGTGCATATCTTACCTTAAAGAATTCTTCAATCTTAAATTTGTAGGTCTTTAAAAATATCACTTACTCAGATTATCATTCACCCTACTAGCAACTCATTTAAATTAAGAATTCTCTAAAATAATTAAGAAAGATAAGAAATTTATCTTAAGGAAAAAAAGAAAGAAGAATGATACTATGTCCCATTATGTTGAGATAAGTCAGTACTAATAAGTTACTTGTTAAGGGGACTCAATAAAATCTTATTAAAGTTTCCTTTAGTGGAAACCTATTGATCACTAATTGACATATTGGTTTAAAAATACATTTAGTACTGACATTATTATTTTAGGTAATCATTAGTTATGTTCTTGTGTTAACATATTTTAAAAGTTTCTTACTAAAGTGGCAATTCATTTTTGTTCTTATTTCTAGTTTATCATTTTTCTTCACTTTGTCTCCTTTGTTCTTCATTTCCTTATTACTGAGTACTTCTTCGTCACCGAATTAGGTATTATATTCTTCTCGCCTCTTTGTTATTGAAATAGGTATTACATAAATCTTTCATGGTATCAGAGCAATTCCTTCTCTATCAATAATATTTTTAATTTTACTATTCTTTCTAGTATGTCTAGTAATTCCTTATCTTTCAAGTACAATATCAAACATACCTACTACTACCTCTACTCTTTCTATTGTTTTTACTTCCTCTCTTTGCCATCACTTATTCTAGCATACTAGATATCTATTAAACTTAATGCTATTAATTATCTTCTCTAGAAAACTCAAATGATTCCCTTATTAATCAGTTACAACCTTGTCCATCCTGGTGATGGATCTCAACTAGCACTATCCAAAGAATTGAATGATGGCACTGTTAATCCTACTTATATATCTTGGTTTCATGAAGATCAAGTTGTTTTAGGCTAGGAGGTTACATTGCTTTTTGAATCTCTCCTACCTTTAGTTGTCAAAATGACCATTGCTCCAGAGGCATTGATCAAACTAGTTATTATTTATTCATCTAGTTTTGTTACTCAGATTGATCATTTAAAGGGAAAATTGCATTATCTTGATCAAGGGAATGATTCTATTCCTAATTATATGAATTGTACAAAGAAAATTGTCGATAAATTAGATGTTTCACAAAGCCTAGTTAATGGAGATGATCTTGTTGGAGCCATCATAAGTGGTCTTAGACCTCAATACTATCTGTTTGCTTGGTCATTAAATGCCATCTTATAATATGTCTCTTATAATGATTTATAGTGTTTATTACTTAGTGAAGAGCATCAACTGTTGCTAGATTCTATGGTTCTAGATACATTCATATTGTGTCTTATTTTATGATAATTTTATTAGATTAATTTATTTAGTTTTTAGTTCAATTCAGTTGTTTTGATGTTTGTTTTAATATTATTCTATTATTTTTTTTGCTGTGGCAGTACATATGCATCTTTTATGCAATTGTTAAAGAATTAAGCCAGAATGGGGTGTTTTAACGGGCAAAGAGCTATTAGAGGCATCTCGTGCCCTTTGCATTGGTGTGTAATGCATCAATTTATGTCATTTCTCTAAGGGCTTTTCACATTTTCAAATATTTAACATCTTAAACACACTATGGTATTTTTAGCATAACTTGTGCTCTAGACATCAAAATGAGGTGATTTAAGATTTTTGGAAAGATGACAGAAAGAGTTATAAATCTTATGATCCTCAAGTCCTAATTCAATCATTAAATGAACCAAAATAAGTATCTAAGATGTTGTTAAGGGGGTGTTTCAGCTATCAACAAGGACATTTCCTATTGACATGAAACAACTATGTCATGCATCAATGACACACCTATGTCAACTCCAACCATGCCTATGTCTTGTTAACCCCATATAAAAAATCTAAGAATCAACATAAATGGGGAGACAAAACCTAGGAACTGCTAGGATGGCTTTAGTTTAGATTTTTCTTTGAAAAACAAATGATTTTTCTTAATTGTTTGAGGACTAAATTAAGTTTTTGTTAATTAATTCTTTTTGGATTAAAGATTGCTTAGATTCTATAGGTCATCAAGCCATTCAAGGGTTTCCATTTTTCTTCATCAATGGGAAGTTTTCTTAGCTTTTGTCATAAAATTTACTTAGTTTTCTTGATTTTGAATCATGAATAGGGATAGTTAAATGTTTGTTGGTTTTTTTGGAATCCAATTTTTATTGAATTGATTATTGATTATTTCAATTGATTTCATGATTATTCCCATTCATGGTTTTTATTATAGTTCATGATATATGAGAGCTTAGCTACCTTTCATATCTATTGACTTGAATATTTGAGATAGTAATTAAGAGACTAATATTAACTCATATGAATGAATGTTTAGATTAAATAATCTAGTGGATTTTGAATCTAAAAATTATAGATTGATTAAATTGATTTGATTTAAATATTTGTTACATTTAGTTGATTTTGGATCGAAAGGGATGAATTGATTAAATATAATCCTTTAAACTCTCCTGTGTGATCCCATTTGATTAATTTTATTAATTTTGAATTTGAGATGTATAAAGTAATTATGTACAAATTTGGACAAGCCACGATCTAAAGGGATGTTCATAACCTTAGTGAGAGAACATAACCTTATTTTAATAGATTGACCATTCATTGATGTATGATGGTTGGTGAACAAAATATCCATCTCCTTTGTCTAAGCAATTAATTTATTTTCTATTTTATTTTCCATTTTTATTTGTGAAAAGTCATTCTTATTAGAGTGTTTTGGACTTTTAATTTTTGAATTGTGTTTATTGACATTAACAGAATAATTAATTTAGGATAATTGTATTTTGGTATATTTTCACAATTCCTTGAGAGATTGAGCTTAGGGGTTAACATATTGCTATCTATGATACGATTCATTAATTTGCAAGTTTTTAAATTTGGTTAGGCTTATACTAGATCAAATTCATGTTTTTGGCATTATTGCTGAGGAATTGGCACGTGTTTTCTTATTTTGTTGTTCCATTTAATGTCAATTTTATTTTGTGATTTATTTTGTGTTTTTATTGTTAATTTTTTCTTTGTTAAGTTTTTTTTGTGATCACTTGATAAGTTAATTATTTTGAACAATGATGAGTTAGCTTATCAAATTATGAGCTTGAAGGCATAGACTACTGAATTGTCTAATGGAGATTATATGCAATATAATTGCTATCAAGTTCCTTTTTAGGTGTGTGATTGGTGTGGGGAAGACCATGATTCATCAAATTGTCCAAATTTTTGTTCACCTTTACCACAAAGTTGCAACACATGTTAGAGCTATGTTGACAACTCTTAGGATTATGGATTTGAGCCTAGGCCTAGTAATTATTATGGTAGGCAAAGATAACCAACATTGGAGGAATTCCTTTAACATTTTATTCAAATTTGTGAGCAATACATATGGAAGGAGCCTACATTGGAGTTGTATATAGAAATAAGTTAAAGAAATCATCATTTGCCTAGTGATTACTATGTTGAGCAAAGGCAGCAAACATTAGAGGAATCCCTTCAATAGTTTGTTCAAGTTTGGTAGAAAAATAAATTGAGTGAATTCTCATTAGAAGAGTCATTGCAAAATTTTATTGAAATTAGTTAAGTAGGCAAAGATGAAATCTTTTAGGGTAAAGCAGAAATTTTTGAGCAGCATATTAAATGTACTGCCCAAAGGATAGAAGAACATGTGGGTATCATTTTGAAATTCCTCCAAGAGCAATCACAAGTAGAAATAGTGTGGGAAAATGATGAATTTTTTTTTTCAATCTAGGAGAATAAAATTAACTTTCCTCAAGACCATGTTAATTATAGGCAAGAAGAGGCAATAAGAGAGAAAATTAAACAAATATTTAATTCTCAAAGTGCGTGTATGGAAATTGATGAATTTTCTTGTATAGAACATATTGAAAATGAGGCATTTATGAAGACTATGAAACTATCTAAGAAACCATGTGAAGTTTTCCTAATTCAAGAGGACTCAAATTGTGGATAATTTCTTATATGGTGTTTGCATTCTACTACCTAGGCAAGAGAGAGCCTACAAGAGCAAAGCTTAGGAAGAATTTTTCAAGAACTCTCCCTTACATAAGGTTATATCTTTAATGATGAAATTAACCAAAGTCCAGCTTAATGACTTTAAAGAAGTGCTATTAGGAGGCAACATAATTTGATTTATAATTTTTCTTGTTCATTAGTTAATGTTTTAGTTTTAATGTTTTTATATTTATTAGTTTTGTTTAATGTTTTAAATTGTTTCTTTTATGTTTTTGTTGAAATGGAAAAGGAGCAGCTTATTAGGAAAATTGTGGAACATCTAGATTCAAACACACCCTATGGGACACTCATACACCATACTATAGAGCTTATTATGTAAAAAGAGTCAAATTAAAAAAAAAAAAGAAAAAAGGTGGTGCATGAGCGTTTTAAAGTGAAACACCTATGTCATATGAACATGACATAGGCATTTCAAAGTTACTAAGTGGGCCTATTTTCTTGTTTACTTTTTTCTTTTTCTTTTATATTCTTTATTTCTTAATTTTTTTTGTTTATTTTTTCTTTTCAAAATAATTTAGCTATTATATTGGAGTTATCTTCTAGAAAAAAAGGCCAACTACCATAATAGTAGTTTTGTGTCATTTATTTTTTTGGGAGTATTTCTTTTATTTCTACTTTTTATTATACATTGAGTAAACTGTGTATTTGAACTGTGGGGATGGAATATCTTTGCAATTTCCAAAATTTCTTTTTGTTTGTTTGTAGTGTTCTAACTTGCATATTTGGAATCAATCTGTTATAATTTTATAATTTGTGTAATTCTTCTTGAAGTATGATTTTTAGCTAAATTGACCTAATTAGTAGAAAGACTTAGGGCAATGAATGAAGGATGTTGACTATAGTTGTGGAGTTTGAAATGTGTATTTTTATTGAAGTGCTATTAATTTATAACTATGTTGAGCTTAAAATATCAAAGTACTAGTTTTCCATTCTTTTAGTTAGTTTAGGTAGGTATTGTTGCTCCAACTAGAAAAAAAAGGAAAGAAAAGAAGAAAAAGGAGGTAATTCCATAATAAAAAGTATAACAACAATTTACTCCTCTAATTGGACTAGTTAGTAATTAGGAGCATCCATGAACCTTATGGTTATCTTTTACTTCAAACAATAGTTTAATTATGAGTATGCAAAACACTTTAGGAGATTCTATTGAATGTTCCATATTTGAACATAAGGAAGAGCTATTATACATCCAAATAATAATAATAAATATTAAAAAAAAAGAGAGCAAATATACCTATTCTTAGCTAGCAAAAAGGATGATTGCTAAGAGTTATTTATAATTAATTAACATGGTCATAGATTCATAGTATGAATTTAGGATTATAAATGGATGATCACATACTTACATTGATGATGTTCTTGATTTATTAACTGAGTTTGACTGGTTGGTTGAGAGTGAGTTCATGGTAAAAATTATTATGGATAGAAGAAGAATTCATTCTATGATTAACTCTTAGATTGACGTTAAGTTGTTTGCTAGTGTGTTAATTTTTTTTTTTTTTTAGCTTGAGGACAAGCAAATGTTTAAGTGAGGGGGAGTTTGTTGTATCTTATTTTGCGATAGTTTTATTAGGTTAATTTATTTATTTTTTAATTTAATTCAATTGTTTTGATATTTGTTTTAGTATTATTATGTTATTTTTATGATGTGGTGGTAAACTATGCAGGTTTTATGCAATCGATAAAGAATTGAGCCAAAACAGAGTTTCAAGGGGCAAAGGGTTGCCAAAGGCATGTCATGGCCTTGGTAGAGGCATGTCATGCATCAATGACATGCCTATGTCATTTCACCAAGAGCATTTCACATTTTCAAGATTTTACAGCAAAAACACATTTTCATATTTTGAGCATAACTTGAACTCTAAGCATCACAATGAGGAAGATGCATTTGCAAAATGATAAAAAGAGTTATAAATCTTATGAAACTTGAAATCTGAATTCAATCATTATCTCAACCAAAATGAGGCTCAAAAGATGTTGTTAAGGACATGGGTGTTTCTGCTATTAATAAGGATATTTCTATGAAAGGGTGATTGTTCACAACCCAAAACATAGGGTTCACCCATATTTATAAATTTACATAAATATCCATCAATACATCAACTCAACAATATAATAAGTATAACTGAAATATACATAAAAATATACATGTTATTACCCCCCCCCCCCCCTCAATTTGAGTGTGGTAAGGGAACAATGCCCATATTGTCTCTCAATTGTTTGATTTGTATTGAGGACAAGCCTTTGGTGAAAATATCAGCTATCTGACTATCTCCACTGATATGCAAGACCATAATATCACTTGAAACTACCTTTTCTCTAACAAAATGTAGATCAACTTCCAAATGCTTAGTGTCAGCATGGTTTATCGAATTTGCAGCCAAGTATGCTATTGAAATAGTCACAAAATACTTTAATAGGGAGCTGTAGCGAAAGTGAAAGGTCTTGCATGATAGATTGCAGCTAATAAATTTTGGCAACAACAGTAGCAAGAGCACGATACTGGGATTCGACACTACTTCTAGAAATGGTATGTTGTTTCTTAGTTGCCTAAGAAATCAAATTATTGCCTATAAAAACACAATAACCAATGGTTGAATGACGTGTATCCGGACACCCAGCCCAATCCGCATCACTATAAGCAACTATATTCATGATGGCACCTTTATACAATTGTAATCCATAAGAAATTGTACCTTTTATATATCAAAGGATGAGTTTTACAAGCTACCAATGGACTTTAAGAGGATTATACATAAATTGGCAAGCTAAATTTATAGTATATGATATTTCTGGTCTTGTAAAAGTGAGGTACTATAAGCCACCCACTATGCTACGGTAAAGTGTCAAATTTGGAAACTTCAGAGCACTTGTAGAATTGGTGTAATGGCTATATATCAGTGTATCAACAACATTGGTATGTTGCATGTCTACTTTGGTTAGTAACTCTGAAGCATATTTTTGCTGAGAAAGAAAAATCCCATCCGAGTTGAATTACACTTGCATACTAAGAAAATAATGAAGATAACCCATGTCATTTATAGCAAATTCATGTTTCAGTTGTTGAATGAAATGACTAAGAAGAATATAAAAGGAAGCAGTACACATAATATCATCCATATACAACAATAATATTGCCATTCCATTATTTTGCTTGTATATAAACATAGAATAGTCAGACTGACAGGCTATAAAACCAAGTTTCTTCAAGTAAGATGTGAATCTATGAAACCAGGCACGAGGAGCTTGACGAAGACCATATAGCATTCGGTTAAGTTTGCAGACATAATCAGGATGTTGTGGATCAACAAACCTTCAGGTTGATAAATGTACACCTCTTCCTTTAATTGTCCATATAAAAAGGCATGTTTAACATCTAATTGATGTATACGCCAACCAAAGGAAAGTGCCATGGTTAATACTATTCTGATAGTTGTAGGCTTCACCATAGGACTGAAAGTCTCTTTAAAATCTATTCCTTGCTTTTGATTATACCCCTCCATAACTAACCGAGCTTTATGGAATTCAACTGTACCATTAGCTTTATGCTTAAGTTTGTAAACCCATCTGTAGCCAATGACATTATGAAAAGTAGGAGGTGGTACCAAGGTCCATGTATTGTTGGATAAAAGAGCATTAAACTTTGACTTCATTGCTTCCTACCATGCTAAGTGTTGGTTTGCTTCTTTAAAAGTAGATGGTTCCTGTTGTAATGCAGTGACTAGAGAGAATATGTGCTTGGGTTTATAAATTCCATCCTTGCCTCTAGAGACCATGTGGTGTTCATTTTGGAGTTTATGTGGGTTTGATGATGTAGGCATAGCTGAGGTGGAGAGAGACGTTGAGGTGTGGTATTTTAAGTTAGATAATCTATATGCATGGTTGAATTTTGGGTAGGAGATAAAGGAGTTTGGGAACACGTTCCTGCAGAGGATAAGGGCCTGTTGTGCGTGGATTTTGAATTTGAGTAAGTTGAAGGCATGGAATTTAAATTTGAGTGATTTGAATGAGATTGGGATAAAATTAGTGATTGTCAAATATTATTGATATGGTTGGAATGCATACGTGTTTGAGATAAATAAAGTGTTGTAGTTGAAGTAAAATTTATGTTTGAATTGGAAAGAGGGCCTGTATGCATATGGATAGGAAAGGGAGATATGGGTGGTGTAGGTGATAGTGTTTAAGCTAGGTTTAAAAATTGACTAATAAGATTTGAATTTGAACTTTGCTGAGTAGGATTTAAAGAGGATAAGCCACCATAAATCTTTGAAAACAAGAACACATTCTTTGTAAAAGTCACATGTCTAGACAACAAAATTTTTGAGTTAGTTAAATCCAAACATTTATAACCTTTATGATTAGGAGCATACCTAAGAAATAAACAAGCTTTAGCACATGGAGCAAGCTCGTGAGGAAGAGGTTTGGCATATGAACATAGCATAAACACCTAAAAGCCTGAAAAGAAGAGATGTCTAGTTTGATTCCAAAAAGAATTTCACATGGACTCTCAAAATGCAATGAACCATGGGGTATTTTATTAATCATATAGACTACTATATATAGTGCCTTAACCATAAATTTGGTGTCATTTTAGCTTGGAAAAGCAAGGACTGAACTGCACTAAGAAGTGTTCTATACATACGCTCTGCTTTACCATTTTGTTCTAGAGTCTGAGGGCATGAAAAACGAAAAACAATTCTAGCTTCTAAAAATAGTTTCTCAAATCTTTTATTAAGATATTCACCACCACTATCACATTGAAACTACTTAATTTTGATGGAAAATTGAGTTTCTACCATGGGTTTGAATTGAACAAAAATATCATAAACTTTATTCTTCATTTCCATTGGATAAATCCATGAATAACTAGAAAAATGATTAAGAAACAACACATAGTATTTAAAACCCGTAAAACTAGAAATTAGAGACTGCTAAACATCAAAATGAACTAATTGAAATGGTTTTGTGGTTATATAAAAAGAACTCTGAAAAGGAAGTTTTGAATGTTTGCCTAACTGACAAGAATGACATAAAGAATCAAATTTATTAGAACTAAATAAACTTGGATTTTGCTTGTAAACTCATGATGTGACTAGAGTACTAAGATGTGTGAGACGTTGATGCCACAAGGAAGAAGGAACTCTTTTGATGATCATGGTTATAGGAGAAGAACTAGACAAGAGTTGTGGTAGAAAAGGATAAAAAGACTCTAAATATTGTAACAAACTAGCTCCATCTGAGTTGGATGATCCTTTATAGAAAAACCACAAGAATCAAATGACAAAGCACAATGATTATCAATTGTAAAATGACGAACTGAAACTAAATTATGATACAACTGAGGAATAACAAGAACATCATGAAGAATGAATTTGGAAAATTGAGTGTTGATAATTTATGACCAATATGATTAATTGGGAGAACATTACCATCTCCAACTTTGACCACATCACCTCCAAAATAAGGTTTGCAAAAATCCAAATTGCTTAAATCATTTCTCATATGATGGGTAGCTTCGGTATCTGTCTGCCAAACTGATTGAGTCACATGAAGCCCAACAAAAGATTAAAACAAATCTAATGATGGTTGAGTGCATTATGGACAAAATTTAGCTGAATGAGTGTGATGCTCACAAATTTGGCACCTTACATTGAAAGATAGTGGTGTGCCCAGAATAAAGGAGGCTGAACTTTGAATACCTATGAATTTCATAGATGATTGGAAGAATGAAATTGAGGGTAAAAATATTCTGACCATGATAATTTTGAAAATTTGACCTTAGCTGAAAATTTGGAAATTCTGAGGTCCTCTTGGCTAAAAATTTTATCTTCCACATTGAAAATTACTACCATGAAAAGGTTTAGTCTAATCCATGAGTTCTAGTAGCGAGGAAAGCCTATGTTGCAACATTAAAAGAACCTGTGTCTGATTGAAGCCATGATTTACGAGCTAAGAGAAAAGATTGTAGCTCCATAAAAGATGGTAACGGTTTCCTTGCTGTCATGACGGTGGCCACATCGGAATATTCAATAGGTAATCTAGATAAAACTTGCACTATCACATCATCATCATTAATTGGCCTTCTAATAGAATGAAGTGCATCTATAGTGGACTTGATAAATGAAGGTAATCTGCCATGGAACGTGTCCCCTTTGAAGCTTGATTGAATGCGATTGTTCAATTGCGTAAATTTGGCATTAATATGATCATGGAATAATTTTCAATTTCAACCCAAGTTTAACATGTTGTAAAACATTTCCTTGGCTGTACAACGTGTTTTAGGATATCAAGTGATGTGGTTATATGAAGCCAAGAGACAATAATGTAATCTATTTGTATCCATAATGAGTAAGTAGGATTGGGGACTAGTGTTGGTGGATTTGTTTCGTCATTAATAATGGTTTCAGAAGGACAGGATGAATCTTCTTCAATGTGATCATGAATTTGATAATAATGGAGGATATTGACAAATAAAGTCTACCACATTAGGAAGTTTGAGAAGTCTAAAGCAATAGAGATATAATTTTTGATATTGTTGACATAGAAAATTGAATGAGAAGATGATAAAGGAGAAAAAGTGATCAAAGGAGATGAGGTAAAAGAGGAAGAGGGAGATGTGTTTGAAGAAGTATTTGACATTTTTGTGAAAAGGCAAGAGAACATATATGGATGAAAAGGAAAAAGAAAAGAGAGTTATAGAGAGGAAAAAGATGAAGGATTTTTAGTTTACATTTTTGATAAGCTCTAATACCATATGAAAGGGTGATTGTTCACAACCCAAAACATTGGGTTCACCTACATTTATATTAATTGTAGTGGTGTTAATTTATATAAATATCCATCAATACATCAACTCAACAAAACGATAAGTATAACTAAAATATACATAGAAATATACATGTTATTAATTTCGTGTTGACATGAAATGCCTATATCACTTCACTAAGAGTGTGTCATGCATAAATGACACACTTATGTCAACTCCAATCATGCCTGTGACTCATTAATTCAATATAAAAACCTAAGAATCAGCAAAAATGGGTTAGATGAAACTTAGTTGCTGCTAGGCTCTATGATGGTTTTAGTTTAGGTTTTTCTTTAACAAAAAAGAAAAAACAAGATTTTTCTTAATTGTTTAAGGATTAAATTACATTTTTAGATTAATTCTTTTTGGATATAAGATCATTAGGATTCTTTAGACAAGGTGATCAAGCCATTCAAAGGTCTCCATTTTTCTTCATTAAAGGGAGTTTTTTGCTTTTATAATAAAATGCATTTAGTTTTCTTGATTTTTAATCTTAAATAGGGAGAGTTAAATATTTGTTGGATTTTTTTTGAATCCAATTTTGATTGAATTAACTATTGATTATTTTAATTGAATTTATGGTTACTTTCTTTCATGGTTTTTACTAGAGTTCATGATATACGAGAGCTTAGCTACCTTTCATTTATATTGGCTTGAATATTTGAGATTATAATTATAAGACTAATCATCCATAATTTAATTTTAGCTCAAGCAAATAAATGTTTAGATCGAATCATTTAGTTGATTTTGAACATAAAAGGTATAAATTG
Source organism: Reutealis trisperma (assembly GCA_947687605.1). Taxonomy (NCBI): domain Eukaryota; kingdom Viridiplantae; phylum Streptophyta; class Magnoliopsida; order Malpighiales; family Euphorbiaceae; genus Reutealis; species Reutealis trisperma. Next base: position 73,182 of record CANTUT010000587.1, read on the forward strand.
ATTAAATTGATTTGATTTAAACAATTTTTTCATTTATTTGATTTAGGACTAAGAGGGATGAATTCATTAAATGTAACCCTTTGAATTCTCTTGTGTGATCCTATTTGATTAATTTTGAATCCAAGAGGTATAAATTAATTATGTGCAAATTTGGATAAGTCATAATCCAAATGGAAGTTTATAGCCTTAGTGAGAGAACAATAACCTTAATTTAATAGAATAACCATTCACTGATGCGTGATAGTTGGTGGACAAAATATCCATCTCTTTTATGTAAGCTAAGTTAGTTCATTTTCTATTTTAATTCCATTTTCATTTGCGAAAAGCTATTCTTATTCAAGTGTTTAGGACTTTTAATTTCTAAATTGTGTTCATTGACATTAACAGGAAATAATTAATTTAGGATAATTGCACTTCAATATATTTTTGCAATTCCTTGAGAGCTTGATCTTGAGGGTTAACTTATTGCTATCTATGACATGGTTTACTAATTTTTGAGTATTTAAATTTGCATGGGTTTAGACTAGATCAAATTTAAGTGTAATAATTCATGCCTACTACACATTATTTTGCTATTTGACTGCAATAGCAAACACAACAACAATATAGAGGTCGTGGTTATAGTGGAAATTATTACAGTGGTCAAACTAATTTAGGGAAAAGATCTAGAGGTTGAAATTTTCAATTTTCCATAGCACTTTTTTCTTCTTCTTTGGATAATATTTTTGTTTATTATTCTTTCTATTATTCAATGTCACAACTACCAAGGTTTTGGTTATATTGCCAAAACTTATTCTAGCATGTAAAGAACTTAATCTAATCACATTACTATATCCAAACACACTTCTAATGTTGCCACCATTAGACTTGCTAAATCTCAAAATTGGATTATAGCTCAAGAGTTAACAACCATTCGATTGTAAACTTGAAAAATCCAACTCTTAGCAATGATTATCATGGCATGAATTTGGTCATTACTGGTAATGGTAAGTCTTTGTCAATTTTCAAATTTGGTTCTACTACCTCCTTACTCAATAATAATAAGGTTTATTTTGATAATATTCTATATGTCCCTAAATCTTGTGAAAATTTTATTATTGGTCAGTGCTTTTACTAGAGCTAATTTAGTTTCTATTAAGTTCTTTCCTAATTATTTTCTTGTAAAGGGTATTCTTAAGAAACAAGTGCTCTTGGAACTTTCCAAACATCAACCATTGTTTCCTATTTGTGTTTTTTTAGTGCCATTGTCCACTTGCCATCTGCATCTTGGTCATGCTCATTTATATTTAGTTTGTTCTACTTTGCATAGTAGTCTAATTAAATTTGTCAACAATAACATCTCTTCTTCATTTTTAGCATGTAATATGAGTAAAGCTCACAAAATTCCATTTCCTAATCCCAAATTTAAGGTTACAAGGCCACTTAAATTAATTTGTTATGATGTTTAGGGTCTATCTCCAATTGTTTCTGTTGATGGTTTTTATTGTTATGTGTTATTTATTTATCAATTTAGTAAATAATGTTGGATATATTTTATTAGGCAAAAATCATAAGTGATGAATGTCTTTGTTAAATTATGTCTTATGGTTGAATTTTTTTTTTTAAATGACTATTAAGTCTTTTGAGGGAGATTGAGGAAGGGAATATCAGGCTTTAACTAAATTTTTAGTTGATAATGGTATAACATATAGTTGAAACTAGATTACATTACTGCATCATGCATCTATTCTTTTTCAATATTGGACTTATGCTTTCAGCACAACTATCTATACTGGTAATAGAGTGCTCGTATCTTAACTTCTTTTTAAATCACCTTATGAACTGCTTTTTAATACTAGTCCTAATTAACATCAACTCTTTATCTTTGATTATTTATGTTATCCTTGGCTAAAACCATATACTAAAAATAAAGTTGAAATGTGCCTTGAGATTTTTTAGGATATAGTAAAATTCATAAGGGTTACAAATGTCTTCATCCATGTGCTAATAAACTTTATATCCCACACCATATTGTCTTTAATGAATAAGTTTTTCTTTTGTAGTTGGCATTGATGGTTTCTTATATGCTTCAAAACCTCCATTATTTTTACAATATGAATTTCTTATTACTTAATTGAATAGCAGTGAATAAAGACTACTAGGACTTGTTCCTAATACTTTACTTGTCCCATATGCTAAAGCTATAAACATTTTGAATCATAAGCATCATTCTTCTTCTCATACAGCATGCTATGCATGTTCCTTGAATTCAATGAAACACCTCTTTCACAACCTAATGATTCCCCACTTTTAACTACTACCTATATTTCATTGCTATACTTGCATGTCCTACTCAATCTATCAATTTAATTGCACTCTAAATAGTCTAATAATCAATGAGATCCTATACCCATTCAAATCAAAGCCCCTACCACTATCTCAAATCAATTTAAACCTCAACAATAGACTTGCATGATAACTCATTCACAAATAAACATATTAAAACCAAAAATATATTTTTTTATGTTTTGGCAGTAGTTCCTATCCTCTTAATGCCTATATGTTATACTTAAGCAATTATAGAGACTAATTAATGAAAAGTGATGATGGAAGAGTATAGTGCTCTTATTCAAAATGGCGTTAGGAATTAGCACCTTTTCATTCTAATTGCAATATTATAAATTGTAACGAGTGTTTTGAATAAAACAAAAGCAAGATGGCTTAATACATAATTATAAGGCATGTTTAATAGTTAAGGATATTATCAATAGCTAGGAATTGACTTTTTTGTGGGCCTTCTCTCTTATAATCAAACCAATAACTATAAGCTTAGTGCTTGTGATTGCAATTTCCTCTAGTTGGCATGTACATCAACTAGATATTTCAAATGCCTTTCTCTATGGAATGCTTGAAGAAGCAATAGATATGTCTTAATCCCCTGGCTTTATAGACCATGATAAACCCAATCATATTTGTTAGTTAAAGTGTTCTCTTTATTGTCTAAAGTAGGCCCCTCATTAGTGGTATAATTGTCTAACTGCTATGATGATTAAACATGGATTACAGAAATATAATGCAGATGCATCATTATTTATTTGTCACAATGATGTCAACATTTTATATTGTCTCATCTATGTTGATGATGTTTTACTTATTGGCAATAATTCCACTCTACTTGCTACATTTGTTCATTTTCCCAAAAGGCATTTTCAGCTAAAAGATTTGGGTAAATTGGACTATTTCTTGGGAATGGAAGCCACATGGATAAAATCTAGTTTAATTTTGATTCAAAGAATAGGACCTTTTACAGAAGGCAAATATGCATCAAAGAATACCACTTTTTACTTCTGCAAAGAATACTAGAAGTTTTATTTTGTCAAATGGGTTTGGGTAGAACTCATTCGTAAAAACTAGCTTAAAGGAAGAGGGTGCCCAATCCACATTATATACACTATAACAAGCCATTAAGTTAGCGATTTGGGATAGTTCTGACACCATCCCTTGACATATACTAGGCCCGACTAGCATGTAGCATGATTGAATATTGAGCCCGTGTCAGGAAGCAAATGTAGAATTTAGAACTTGGCAACGGCCGATCCATATTGTGGACAAAAGAGGGCATAAGTACATAATAGAGACATAGTTAAGGCTCTGATACCATGTTAAATCTTTTAATATAGATTTGGGAGAACTAACCTTAAAAGCTAGCTGTTAAGGTTGAGGAGTCCATTTCTATATTAATCACTTAATATGTTTGTAATTAATTTAATGTGAGATTATATTCTTAATACATTTATTGAAAATAAAGTCTCCCAGTATTTGCACATCTCGATAGAAAAGCATTGGGTAATAGTAAAATGAATATTGTGCCATCTTTGGTCTTCAAAGCATCGTGGACTTCTTTTTACACCAAGCTCCTCTTCCCAATTACAAGCTTACTCTGATACTGACTATGCTAGTTGTCATGAAGATCGAAAATCCATCACAGGTTACATCATATATCTTGGTAATAATCTTATTTCTTAGGCATCAAAGACGTAATGGAAAGTTTCTCATTAATATATATAGGCAGAATACTGAGCATTAGCAACAACAACTTCTAAATTGATATGGCTTTAATCCCTTTTAAAAGAACTTGGTCATAGCATCTCCACTTCAATTTTATGGTGTGACAATAGAAGAGCCATATACTTAATTGCAAATCTAGTTTTCCAAATTAAGAACTGAACATTTGGAAATGGATTTTCATTTTGTGTAGGATAGAATAGCGAAAAAGGAGCTTAATATGGCATACATTTCTGTTTATGATCAATTCTGTGATGATCTTATAAAACCATCATTAAAATAGAGGTTTTTGCTGTTATGGGACAAGTTGAGAGTTATTCCAAACCTAGTTCAACATGTAGGGGGCATGATAAGGTTATTATGAGATTAGGATACTTAAAATAAAGAAGAAGAAATAAAATATGATGAAGAATTGCTTATTGTTATGTGTTTGATACAATGAAGTAATACCTATTTATATACACAAAAGTGTGAAGGAAAAAGAAAAATAGTAACAAATATATTAACAAGCCTAATTAGGAACATATAATCAAGCCTAATTAGGAACCTAAAATATATACAAATATATTAACAAGTTTCATTAAGAACCTAAAATCAAGCCTTAATTAGAAACCTAACATCCCCCCTCAAACTCAAGGTGGCAAAGCATTGAATAGCTTGAGTTTGGAAATAAAATCATGAAAATAAGGAACAAAACGAGCTTTGGTGAAGATATTAGCAAGCTGTTCTTGAGAAAAGATAGGAACAAGATGAAGTGCATTGTGCTGAACATGATAACACACAAAGTGGCAATCAATCTCAATGTGTTTTGTGCATTCATAAAAAACATCATTATGAGCAATCTAAATAGCACAGTGATTATCACAATGAAGGAGAGTAGCAGATGAAAATAGAATGCCCAAACTATAAAGCAACTAGCGAAGCCATAAAAGTTCAGAAGTAGTATCAGCAAGAGCTTGATATTCAGCTTCTATACTAGAGTGAGAGACAATAGTTTGCTTCTTATTACTCAAAGAGATAAGTGAAGTGCCAAGTAAGAAGTAATAACCAGTAGTAGACCATCTATCTGTGGGATCACCAACCTAATTAGCATCAAAATATCCTTGTAACTAAAGAAAAGAGGAGTTGGAATAATGAAGACCATGAAACAAGGTACCTTTGATGTAATGAAAAATACGAAGAACAGTAGCATAACGAGTTGTATGAGGAGCTATCATATACTGACTAACAATATGAACTACATAAGTGATGTCAAGTTGAGTAACAGTAAGATAGATAAGACTGCCAACAAGTTGATGATATAAAGTACAATTAGAAAGAGGAGAACCATCAGATGCAGAAAAATGAGCATTCGTCTCAATAGGAGTGTGGGCAATCTTATCATCAGTAAGACCTGCAAGAGAGATAAGATCAGTATCATACTTGGCTTAAGATAAATAATATCCTATGGAATGAAAAGTAACCTCTAGACTTAAGAAATTACTCAAGTTTCTAAGATCCTCCATCTCAAATTGGCAGCTAAGAAAAGTCTTGAGATCATGGATACCTTGAGTGTCATCACCAGTAGTAATCATATCATTAACATACAATAATAATAGAATAGTACCCTACTTAGTCTTTCAAAGAAATAAGGCATGATCATAGGGATTGGATTAAAAGCCAAATTGACAAATAGTGGAACTAAATTTGGCAAACCAAGCATATGGTGCTTGTTTAAGTCTATACAATGCCTTGCGAAGAAGACATACTTTATTTAGTGGATGATCATAACCAGGAAGAGGTTAAATGTAGACTTCTTCTTTGAGATCCCCATTCAAAAAGGCTTTTTTAACATCCATTTGAAATAAAGTCCAATGCTTAACAGCAGCAATAGCAATGAGGGTACAGACAAAAGTGATGCAAGCTACAGGAGTAAAAGTCTCCTCATAATTAATCATATATTCTTAGGTAAATCCCTTATCAACAAGTTGAGCCTTATATCGTTCTACTAAATCATCAGCCTTAGTCTAGACCCATTTACAACGCACCATAGATTTGTTTGAAGGTAAATCAACTAAGTCCCATGTATGTGTGGAAGTAAGTGCATTGAGTTTTTCTACCATTGCTTGCTACCATAAAGGGTTAGTACTAGCCTTATGATAAGTGCGAGGCTCATAAAGAGAAACAATGGTAGAATAACAATGATAATCATAAAGAGTGACATTAGGTTAACTTGCACGAGAGGAATGATGAAGTGGAGGATCAAAAGAAGGCTAAATAGTAGATGAAGAAGGTTGAGGATCCACAAAAGGAAGATCATCAAGCATGGCTAAGGGAGATCTAAGCTATTTGAGCCAACTGAACCTACATGAGAATTATAAGGAAATAAAGCGATAGTAGGATCAATAAAGAATGAAGAAGATGTGACTTTGATGGTAGATATGAAAGAAAACATCTTGTGTTCCCAAAATATGACATGATGGGAAATACGAAGATTAATGGATCCCAACACTGATAACCTTTATGTTCAATGCTACATCCCAAGAAACAACACAATCGAGCTTAAGGTTTTAATTTAGTATATTCATGTGACTGAAGATGAACAAAGCAAGCAAATCCAAAAACTCGAAGACTGTGATACTCGGGACAATGACCATATAGATGCTCATAAGGAGAAATATTATTAATGATAGGAGAAAGGATATGATTAATTGTATAAATTGCTATCAAAGTGGCTTCACCCTAAAAAATCTTAGGACATGAAGGTAACACAAGAAGAGACCGAAAAGTATCCAAAATATGCCTGTGTTTATGCTCTGCATGACCATTCTATTGAGAAGTACTAGGATAGGAACGTTGAACAAGAGTACCATGAGTGGCAAAAAATTGACAAAGTTTAGTGTCTCGATATTGTAGAGCATTATATGTATGAAAAACTTTAGTATTAAGAGAAAATTGAGTTTTAATCATTATAGCAAATTGAATACATATGTAAGGTAACTCAGAATTGATTTTTCATAAGATAAATCCATGTATACCGAGAATAATTATCAATAAATATAACAAAATATCTAGAACCACCCATGATAACATAAGGGGTAGGTCCCCAAATATCAAAATGAATATGATCAAATGGTGCAAAAGAAATAGAGTCACTAATATTAAATGATAAAGCATGATGTTTGGAAAGTTGACAAAAAACACAATCAAAGTGATCATTTTTAATAGATCCTAAACATCCACTAGAAATCAAAAGGCCTAATTTAGAAGTAGAAATATGACCAAGATGCAAGTACCAAACATTAGAAGAGGTAGCTGCTGCAACAATTTGAGAGGGTAGTTGAAGAGAAATAAGCTCAAATAGTCGACCAATCTTACAGTCTGTCGTAAGAATCTTACCTATTTGTAAATCTTGCACAATATAACCATGATTAGAAAATGTTATATTAACACCAAGTTCATATAACTAACCAACAGAAATAAGATTAAGAGATAGCTTGCGCACATAAAAGGTATTATATAATGACAAATGGGAATTTGAAATAGTGGCTATATGTTTAATATGCAAGATAAAATTATCAACAGTGTGGACAATTAGTGTATGAGTTGGAGTAGAGATAGAACTAAATAATTTAGAGTCAGAGGTTATATGATTACAACAGGTAAAGTCAAAGAACTAAGAAGTAGATGTACCTAAAGTGACAGAGAGGACATGGGAAGGAGGAGAACTAGAGGTAGATTGGATCTATTGAAAAATAGCTTGAATATATTTCAAGGAAAAATGAGGACAAGTATCCTTAGAAGTAGAACCCTCAGTGGTAGCAACAATAGTAGAAATACTCAAGGACCAAGACTAATTATGAGATTTGGTTGAATTACCTTCGCCAGAGTTCTTTCGTTTAGCTTCAAGTTTCAGACAAGTAGAAATAAGATACCCTTTTTGTTTTGCAATATCTACAACATCCCTTGGAGGAAGGAGAGGTGACAATAGTAACTGAAGGAGCAATAAGAACCACATCTATAGAAGGGAGAGATTGCTCATCATAGGGAGCATTAAGTCGAGTTTCCTTAGAAAGTATCTCTCAAATGACTTTGTCAAGTTTAAGAAGTGGATTGCAATGAAGAAGAGTAGCACAAATGGACTCAAACTCAGTATGAAGAGTCATAAGTAAATATCACACAAGCTGGCAATCTCGAAGAGTAGTAAAAATGGCTGCAGAGGCTGTGTAAGGCCAAACAGGATCACATGTTGCCAATTGATCCCATAAAGTTTGTAACTCAGAAATATAACTGTGAATAGTTTGATCAGGCTGTTGATGCATACGATGAAGGTGACAACAAAGCTAGAATTGATGAACATCATCAGAAATTGTATAACGTGTTTGTAAAAAATCCTAGTGAAATTCCAACTTAATATTTGGTTGACAAGTGTTCCAAAACCATGTTAAAATATGATGATTTTTGCTATCCTATTGATCCAATATTTCAATGAACTTAGTTTCTGTCTCGTCATCCTGTTTAGAGGATGTGGTAATTTCACCAGTAATAATACGCCAAAGAAATCTCTCTTTTAAAAAACTACACATCTCTTGAGCTCATAAATCTTAATTTGGACCATCAAAAATCACAGTAATAAGATAGGTCACAGAATGAGAATTATCAGAGGTAGTCATAGTAGTAATAAAAAAAAATAATGTGGAAAAAAATGAATACTTGAATATGAAATTGATAGATAGAGGTTGAATTAAAAAAAAAATGACTTCAAAAATGAATTCAGGAGGGTGAAAAACCTTAGGAATGGGTTCGGGTTGTAGAAAAATTGACCAAAATTGAATTAAACTAGCTGGCCAACTTTTAAAGAGAGAAAATCCCAAAAAAAGAGGACACAGATCTCTAGGATCAAACCAACTTTTTAAAGATTGGCTTTAATACCAACTTAAAATAAAGAAGAATAAATAAAATATGATGAAGAATTATCTATTTTTGTGTGTTTAATACAATGAAGTAATATATATTTATATACACAAAAGTGTGAACGAAAAAGGAAAATAATAGCCTAATTAGGAATCTAAAATATATATAAATATATTAATAAGTCTAATTAGTAACCTAAAATCAAGCCTTAATTAGGAACCTACCAAGGATAATGATAAAGTTGTTTATGTAAATTAGAATTTGTTGTGTAACCAATTCAGTTCACAATTTTAGTATATATGTACTACACTGCATCTAATGTAAATAGAACAATTAATAGCAAATCTTTCAATATTAACATATTTAAGAATTTTTATTGGATTAACATTATATTTTTATTACTTCAATTAAATTAAAGTATATTTTTTTTTATTTTTTACGTTAAAAAATGTCGTTTTTAAGAATATTAAAAGTTTCACATAAAGATATTAAATGTAAAAACTTTTGCCTACACCAAGTGTATAATTTTATCTCAAACATTTAAATTAATGAGTAATGACATATTTTAGTCAATATAGCTCTTTTATTTATTTTTTTACCCAATAAAGAGATACAATTTTTTTTTTTTTGTACTCTATATGTTCTTATATTATTTATTAATATATACACCAAGTATACTTATATATTAAAATATAAGTTTACTTATATTAAATGAAGATGTAGATAGAATATAGTATATAAATATTGATAAGATTTCTGTATAGACACAGACAAGATTTTGAGCCATGCGATTAATGTGTGTGTATTATATATATATATATATATATATATATATATATATATATATATATATATATGCACACTATATTTTTTTTAATGTGTTTTGCATGTTAATTCCTATTATGACTCGTTATAACTCATTCGAGATATAAATATTTATTTTAAACTTTAATTTTTTCCTTATAAAAGATTTAATGACCAGTTTTTTATTATTTAAGTATAAAATTATATGCTTTTATATTAAGTGAAGTTTTCAATTAAAATATATAAAACTTCTCAAATAAACACCATGAGGTCGAAATCTTGTTGGTCAACTTTTACGATTATCACAGAGCAATATTCAAATAACTTGATTAGTATATTCACTTTAATTGTTGATTACAAGTTAAGCTAAATTTTCATCTAAAAACTTAAAATTTTAATGAAAATGTAATTATATACAATAAATATACAATAAATTATATATTTCTGCATATATAACACAATTAGACTGATGACACAGAATAATTTTAGATTTTATATAAATATATGAATGTATTTTAGAAGGCAATACATATATAATATTGAAAGAAGATGAGCGTTTCTTACAATTTTAAATGATATTTTTATGTTCAATAACATGTTAGAAAAAAGAAAGTAAAGGAATTGATAGATACATTTTATTACAATTTTCTAATTTATTTTGTTTTAGTTAATATCATGTATTAAATAATTTTATACATAAAATATTTTAAAAAATTCACATGCATAAATAAAATATTTTTGCATAAAATATTATTTCAAAATTAGTTTTACTTTTTAGTTTGCTTTCATATAAATTTTGCAAAGAAAATAATTAATTCAAAAAAATAAATTTTATCCTCTTATTCCAAGCCATTTAATGGGCACTCCCATTCAGTAAAACAATTACTAATAATTTATATTATCTATTCAATTAAATACTTTTGAACTCTTTATATAGATAAATCCATATACTAAATTATTACCTTTTAGACTAATAATTTCCTTTAGAATTTCCCATGAATTTTTATTTCAAAATACTAAGATTACAACAAAATTTTATCCATTTTGCTTTATTAAAAAATAAAAAATAAGAAAAAAGAGAAAAAGAAAAGAAAAAAAAAATATTCTCCTCTTATTTTTAATAATAATAAATGTATTTTATTAGTCAATTAAAATTTTTAAAATTAGTCCATTACGACTTGTTAGATATATAAATACTTATTTTAACCTTATACTTTTTCATTATTAAATATTTAATGACTAGTTTTTTATTACTGAAGTATAAAATTACTTTTGTATTAGGTGAAGTTTTCAATTAAAATGATATAAAACTTTTCAAATAAATACGATGAAGCCATGATCACTTAAAAAAATCATGAGAATAAAACTAATGAAAATAAAAATTTATGGATCAGATTGATGAAGATAATAACTATGTATGTATAAAACAAATTTAACATAATATTAGTAAAAGAAGGAAATATAATTTACCTATGAAAATAAAGTTCTATTAGGATTAATAATTTTAATGTTCAAAACTAATTAGTAACCTAATGAAATATGAAAAAAAATTAAAATTTGACCTAAGAAAATTAAAATTTAACCAAACGAAATATGAAAGAAAATTAAAATTTGAGTATTCAAATAATATAAATAAACAATTAATCTTAAAAAATAAAATTAGATTCCTTAAAAAAAATTTAGATTTATAATGGTACAATTTATTTACCCAGATGAAATACAATTATATTTATAATTTATTACATAAAATTCTATTATATATTATATTTATTTTAATCTTAAAAAATAAAATAATTTTAATAAATAATAATTAATGAGTATATTACCCTCAAATTAAATATATAATTAGTAAGAGTATAATAAAGAGCACATAAGTAGATGTGTTTTTCCTCCATCTGCCATATATATATATTGGAGTTGAAACGAATCACAATTAACAGTGATAGTGTTGAATTGCAGTTGAGAAACGAAAAATTATTAAACGATTAACATCCTGTTGGCATGACTTCGATTAAGCATTTCACAAGCAAACCAGCTCTATTCACGGTTTCACGCTACCTTTTCCCAATTTGTTTTTTCAGAAAATCAAGAAAATTATTGGAAGCATCCATGTACAAGAAAATATTAAATTTTACACTTGCAATAAAGTATTATTATAGTTATATTAGGAATAAAGAATCATATTGTAGACTTAATTATGGAGAGTGAGTATTTCCCTGTAAATTCATATTAGGAAATATTTATTCTTACACTAGACTCATTCATATACATGAGACCTAAAGTCTTCAACTCGTCAATAATGCTCAATAACTACAGTGTTTATTTTATTTTTTAAAAAATGTTATTCATCGAGCTATTTTTGATCAAATAAAAAAAAATGAATTTGTATTTTGATTTGTATGTAATATTAATGCAAAGTTGATCTGCCTCTCTAAAACTTACAACTAAGGTATTTATAAGTAATATTTTTATATATAAATCGGATAAGGATTATTGAATCGAGTTGAGTTTGGATTACTTAGTACGCATCCGTTTTGAAATTGAATAGTAGACTATGGGTCGGACTGGTCTTTATGATTATGGGCTCTTAAACTTCTTTCTCCTTTCCTATATATTGAGAAAAGTAGGGACCCCCTATAAGAGGTCGTTTTTGTCTGTCATCAGAAGCCCCCAACTCCCATGTGCAATTGTGACCTTGAAAGGCAAAATTTTGCATTTCTTAAGTACTTCTCAATCCCAAAACCAGTTTGTTGAAACTCCATCTTGAATTCAAGTTAGAATACAGCAAATTAGTCAACGAATAGCAAATAAGCAACTTATTTAGCTTTACAGTGCATCTTATGGATTCAAAAATTATTTTAAGCCATCTTTGAGGCCATTTTTCGGTAGACTCAATTGAACTAGGGAGGGAGGGCTTCTAATAAGGGACAGAAACGATTTTACATAGAGATCCCTACTTTCACCTATATATAGGAAAAGAGAAAGGAGTTTAAGAGCTCATGATCATAAAGAGACCAGTCCCACCCATAGTCTACTATCAAATTTTAAAATAGATATATACATAAGTAAGTAATCCAGACCCAACTTGATTAAAGAATCCTTATCTAATTTATGTATGGAAATATTACTTATAAATACATCAGTTGTAAGCATTAGAGAGACAGATAATCTTTACATCGATATTACATATAAATCATATTTCAAATTCATTCTCTTTTATTTGATCGAAAATAGCTCGATCAAATTGGCTTACACTCGAGGTATTTATATGCAATATCTTCATACATAAATCAAATAAAGATTCCTGAATCGAGTTGGATATGAATTACTTATGTACGTATCCATTTTAAAAGTGAATAACAGACAGTGGATCGGACTGGTCTTTTTATGATCATAAACTCCTTGCCTTTTTCCTATATATAAGGAAAAGTAAGGATCCCCTATGTTAGGTTGTTTTTGTCCCTCATCAATTATCATTTAGTATTTTGTATATTGAAAAGTACGTAAGAAATCTCAAATTTAACTCTTGTTCATATTGGGTTTGAATTTTGCAATTTAATAGTTGAAAATTTTGTCTAATTTAATATTATGTCAAATTTTGTCTAATTTAATATTATGTCTAGTCTTGTAATCTTGTGACACATATAATATATCTAGGAAAAAAAAAAAAAGGAATAGACAAATGTTGTTTGACTAATTTCATTATAATTCCGTTCTTTATAATGACGTGTATTAAAATGATTTAGGTTTATTGACCATCACAGTGTCCCTTTTCTTTTATTTATGTCAATAAAATTTTTTGCTTTGACTTGAAAAGTGTCCAAGGAGACATCCATTGCACATCTAATTTTTTAAATATTTAAAATGATAAAGAAAATTCAATATTAAAAAATACCAATTAAATAAAGAATTTATCAAAATTTACGTGAAACATGGACCACTTAAAGAATATGCTCCCAATGGGGAGCACGTTGAAGGCAAGATAGAAATCGATGGAAAAGAATATGCTCATGGGTTCATGACCGAGATGAAGCAAACTCAAATAAATGAAAACGAGAAAAACGTACAAGGTTCAAATATCACAATAAATAAGCAAATTATATATATATCTTAATGCAATTTAGTTCAACCTACTCTCTTAATGGGATCATTAAATATATAATATGCATCTATTTTGGAATACATTATTATCTTTAATAAAATATTCTCATAGTAAATTTCTTGATGTAGATCACGCTACGTATAATATCTATATTCATGTTTAAATGCATTACCAAAGTTAAGACTTGCATGTTTGGTATATAAAAAAAAAAGAATACTATAATTAAAAAGTAAGTTAAATAAATAAGAAAACTGAGATAAATAAGAAAGTGACGATTTGACTCATCAACATGCTATTATAATTTAATCTCTAATTTCAATGTCTTATTTAAATGTGCTAATTAGCGACAATATATAATTATTATTAAATTTGATTTTTCAAATGAATTAATACCTAACTTATCTAAATAAATTTACGCAACTTATATGTGGAATTTTGTCAAAACGTTTATTTAACTAAGGGTAAATAGAGATTAAGATAAAATTAAAATTATTTATATTTACCCTACAAGAAATATGTTTCTTAATCTATGGTGACTTAAGTTATATCAAAATTTAGTTAATCTCTATTTTTTATCTTGACAATCAAAATAAAGTTATCTAACATGTTTATTAAATGTTTATTTTGCAGATAAAATTCATTAGAAAGATTGCAAATTCAAAAGATTTTAAAGTCTCTTAAATCATAAAATGGACCCTTAAATTGTGGGGCTATATAAGAATAGCAACCACGACAATGACCTAGATGGTGGCAACTGAGACTAAATTAAAGGGCAAAGCATCAAATTGAACCTCAAGACACAAATTATTTTGTGACAACAATCTATAGTGCGATAAGGGAATCGCGACCGCAATCAAGTAGTCTCGACTGTGACTTTTATAAGACAGACTCCTGCTCTAATGGATAGTTGAATGTCCAACAGAAAAATGCCACGTGTCAAGTTACCATTAGAGAATATGAATATCACAACTACGAAAATGTTGTCTCCACTGCAAAAGGGAGTCATGATTGCAAAAATGCTTTGATAGAGCATTTAATGAAGATTTTATGGCTATTGACAAAGATATGCTACCCATACTCTTTGTAATAGATGCTACCCATACTCTTTGTAACAGGTCTTTGGTGCATGAAAGCTATAAATACCCCTCCAAAGACCCTCATAATTATCTAAGACCTTCCATATAGCTAATTAAATTCTTGCAATTTAATTTCTCAAAGCATTAATCTTTCTTTGTATTCATTTGGTTGTTATAAGAGCATTCATTACTCAAAGGGTTGAGTGTTAGCATTCAAAAACACATTGTATTGGGTTGAGAGTGAGCTAATGGAAAACTTTTGTATAGGTTTGAGTGTGAGCCTAAAGGGAAAACACTTGTTAAAGTTATGTGTTAGCCATTAAAATACATTGTGAGTTGAGAGTGAGCTTGAAACTCTATTGTAATTGTCTAGTGAAAGTGGAACACCCAATTGAGATTGAAGAGTGGACATAGGGTTTGTTAACACCCAAACCACTATAAAATCTTATGTCTACAATTTTCTTTCCCTATCTCTTTTAACTAAATTTTAATTTACCACCAATTCAACCCCCTTCTCAGTGCACTATGGCAAACAAGTGGTATTGGAGCTTTGGTCTCATTCTACAAGTTAATTGCATAAGAAAAGATTATTATGGCTAATGCACGAATGCACCACCTCAAACCACACTGTGACAGTACTGACTATGCTTATTAAAAGTATAAAATTGAGGTATATCATGATTGTGATCTCATAGACTTATAGGACAGTGTTTTTAAAGAATGGAAGCCTCCAACAAAAGTGGTTGAAGGCATTGAAGAAGAAATACCTAGAAAGGAATGGTTTGAATCTCAGAGAAGAGCAAATGGGAAGAACAAGAGAGCTATGGCTATTCTATTTAGCTTTTTATCTAAAGAAGAATTTGGAAGAGTTCAACATTGCATAAGTGCTTATGGCATTTGGAAAGCTTTTGAAAACTATCATAAAAGGGACTAAACAAGTCAAGTCCAAGAAGATTCAATTGCTTAAAAATGAGTATGAGCTTTTCAAGAGGAAGCCCAGCAAAAGCATCACTAACATGACAAATAGACTCCTTGCCATAGTCAATAATCTAAAGAAACTTAGAAAAGTTTACTCTTTGATAGATATCAATCATAAGATCCTTAAAGTTCTTCCAAAGAAACATTATGAAGCTAGAGTGGCTGATATTGAAGGGGCAAATAAGGACCTTGGCAATTTTACTACTGATGTTCTCATTGGAATGCTTTTTATTCATAAGATGACAATTGAGAAGGAAGAGCCACAAATGGAGAAGGAGAAAAGAAGTCACTTGCTCTGAAATATGCATCAAAGGATCAACATAGTAGTGAGAACTCAAGTGAATCGGAGGAAAGTGAAGATGATGATGAAGAACTAACTATGCTCTCAAAAAGGGTCAAGGAGATCACTAAGAGAAGAAAGAAAGACAAGAGGCCCTTTAGAAGATCATATTCCAACTCTAACTCCAACACAAGCAAGGAAAATAATAATGATATAACTTGTTATGAATGTGGAAAGCAAGGTCATATCAAATCAGATTGTTCCAATGGGACAAGGAGAAGAAAAAGAGTTTCAAAGCTATATGGAATGATGGCTCCTCAAGTGATGAAGAAGAATAGGAGGTTGCCAATCTATACTTCATGGCCTCGGAGGACTCTTCAAATAAGGTAAGCTCTACTTCTCAAACTTATGATGATAATGATGATGAATTGCATGATGAGGATGAGCTTGAGCTAATGAAAGCCATCACTTTAAAATACAAAAAAAAAAAAAAAAAGAAAGTCTAAAATGAAATTTTGTAAAGAAAAAATTCAAAATTAGAGGAGAATTTTAAAGAATTAGAAAAACTTGTCTTAAGTTTGAAAGCTTCCAATGTGAATCCCAAAGGCTCATTGGAGGAAATTTCTTCTAAAATCTCTTCTTTTAATTCCTTATACAAAGAAAATAATGCTTTAAAAATTAGAAGTTGAGGAATTAAGGTCTTCTATTTCAAAATTCCATAAAGGGAAGGAAGCCTTGGACACTCTTATTGTATCACAAAGGCCACCTTTTGTGAAACATAATCTTGGCTTTGATAGTTCATCTCCATCCACAATCTTTCTGTGAAGCCTTGCTCGAACACTGGTTTGATCAACTAAAAGGAAATCGAAATGCTCATTAGAAAAAACATCACGATGGGAACTTGCTATGAGTTCAGAAAATTGTATTTTGTAAATTGTGATTTGCAAAAGGAGTCGTCACTTTAATTTTGTTTATTTTAGTTGGGAAAATTAAAGAAAAAAACCCAATTTGATTGGCTCTAAAATTATACCATTTATCTCAAGGAAAAGCACTAGTCCTCGAATAACCAAAGAGGGTTCGGGGACTAGGTTTTGGTTAAAACAATACAAAATATTTAGTTTGGCTTAAATACAAAATAGCTTTTATAAAAAGAAGTTTTTATGTATGTACGAATAGATATAATATGATGCATGAAACAAATATTACTCGTGAAATGCATGACAAATATGAGATAATGATAATTATGAAAAATAAAAGAAAACTACTTAAAATTATTACAAGTCAAAATATCAAAATTAGGGGATCTTTCCTCTAGCCCTTATGGGTTCTAGGAAAAGCATACAATATAATATAAACAACTAACGTTAGAAAAAGAGTAATAAAATAATTATAATAAAAAGAATTAAAATTTTGACTTTTATTTAAGAAAAGTAATTTCAATCCTAAACTATGTGAAGAAGGTGATAGAGAAAAGAAGTTATTAATTTTAGCAAAGTTGAATGCCTTAGAGATGGCAAGCCTGTGTATCCCTTTGAATGGAAATCAAATCCCATGTAGTTCTTCCTTCTTACGAAGGAGGGGTTTTTAAGTCATTACCTTTGTTATCATGTTTTGATTGATTTTAAGGGCTTAGAGATTTGTTAATTAGATCAGATTTTAATTAGCAAATTAGATCTTTTCATATTTAGACCTTGAAATTGAAAAGGAAAAAGGAAAAGGAAAGAACTTTTACCTTTGGCTTTTGGCTGTGAGGAACATAGGGACCAAGCTTGGCATCGGATCTAAGTTTCACCTTAACTTAGGGATAGCATGAGCACTCCTTTTGAAGGAAGGACTCTTGAGTAGCGCGGACTATTCTTGGGGATTTTAATCACACCTTTGCTTGAGTACTATGAATTTCCTTTGAAAGAAATAACTTGAGTTTCACCTTTTCTTGATTAAGAGGCTTAGAGATAGGGTTTGAGGTGATTAGGAAGCTTAATGAATAAGGTTTGAGGTGATGGAAAAGGTTTTGGAATGGGGTTTTAGAGATTAGGTGGTTTAAAAAGAGGGTTTTGATGATTGAGAGGCTTAGTAATAGGCTTTAGAAAGCTTTAAAGGGAGTATAGAAGCATATAATTGTCTATGAAAGTTGTTGGAAGGTGTAAGGTATTTATAGGGGGAGTTTGGGGGCTTAAAAAGGTGAATTTTCAGTGTGGAAAGTAGGAAAAATGTGTTGCAGTAACTCGTTAGAGGCTATGGTAATCGCAGAGCTTTTGTGGCAACCATAAAGCCTCTATGGCAGCCAAATTAGCTGCCACAGGGACTCCTGCAACAGCTGCAGTGGTGGTTGTGGTTACCGCATCTAGCTGGGAGTTGCCACAGCCAACTCGAGGCTGGCTCGTGGGTTACAACACCTCATTTTTCGGCCCATTTTCATCCGTTCTTTGTTCGATTTGGGTCCAATTTGATTCTATGGGTTCATGATGGAGTGCTGATTGTCTAAAAGTGAAAGATTCAAAAATTTTATTTTTCAATGGGCCGCTGCCCCCTTGACCTCTGCTCGCTAACCGACTAGCAAGACCGCCGTATGTATAACGCACTAATCTTAGCAAGTGTCAAGCTGTGATCGGATCCTAAGGGTGTAAATTTGAGGGTTCACAGTTGCCCCCTCATCATGATTGGCTTTAAGCAAAAGGTGATTCTAATGATAGTGAACCTTGGAATGAGGGATGGTAAGATGAACCAAATGGATGCCTAAATCAGCATCTAGACATATTTGGGTGAAAATGGTTGAATTTTAAAAAGTGGTGACAAAAAGGAACCACAGGGATGCTTAGATGATCTAAACATTTATGGGTGAAATGATCCTAAGGCTATCCTAGGGTGAGTATGATCAAAAGGGATACCTAATTCAAATTTAAGGTATAAATCCTAAGGCTATCCTAGGATGAGTCCGATTAAAAGAGATATCTAATTCAGATTTAAGGTATGGATCCTAAGACTATTTTAGGATGAGTATAATTAAAAGAGATAGCTAATTTAGATTTAAGATATGAATTCTAAGGCTATCCTAGGATGAGTCCGATTAAAAGAGATACCTAATTCAAATTTAAGGTATGGATCTTAAGGTTATCCTAGGATGAGTATGATTAAAAGAGATAGCTAATTTAGATTTAAGATATGAATCCTAAGGCTATCTTAGGATGAATTTAATTAAAAGAGATACCTAATTCAGATTTAAGGTATAGATCTTAAGGCTATTCTAGGATGAGTCTGATTAAGAGAGACATTTAATTTAGATTTAAGGTATGAATCCTAAGGTTGTCCTTTCTGGTAGGAGCTAAAAAAATGATATTCTTGTCTGGTAAGAATGATGACAACCCTGTCTGGTAGGAAAGAGATGATCCATTTTGATTTAGAAATTTGACTTACAACTTGTTCTATTATGAAATGCATTTGACTATGTAATGATTGGATACCTTGAACTTATGAAGGGTCAGTTTGGTAGGAGAGTGCTGAGCTTCTGGGAGAAAGATCCCCCACTTTGGAAAGGTGAATATTTGGAAGGGAGGTGCCATCACTTTAGGATGATAAAGGAAAGAGGTTTGGTTTTTCTGGCTAATTGGCTAGCTTAGATGTGAAATGGGCATGTTAGGTATGAGGCTAGTTGGTCAATGGCTATTATTAAAGTCACTTTGGGAGGTTAAACCAAGTATGGCTGGAAGAGGTTGGGTAGGGTTTAGGTGTGTTCGGTTTGCAATAATGTTTGGCTTAAGGATGAATTCGAAAGCTTGAATAAAGGGGTCAAGTCCTTTAAGATGATAAGGTTTAGGTCAGGTTTAGTTTTGGGGAAGGTCAGGTCTAGCAATTGGCTTGGTCAGTTATGGCCTTTTGGTTTTAGGTTTAGGGTAGATTTGTTTAGAATGAGTAGATTATCGTAGAAGGCTGAGTCAGGTTTGGTTAGGTTTATTTGGAAGCTCAGTCAGGTTGGGCTTTGTGAGAGATCATATTAGATGCTCGGTCAAGTTATGGCCTTTTGGTGAGTTCATTTGGAAGGCTTGGCCATATTTTCTTTTTTTAAGATTTTATCAGAGAGATCAGGTTAGGATGCTAGTCCTAGGAGGCTAATCTTGGCTTAGAGGAAGAGGTTAGGCTAGGCAATCAATTTGGAAGGCTCAGTAAGATTTTGCCTTAGAGGAGATCATAGGTTTCATAAATGAAGGCCTTTTGGGAGTGGTCTTCATGGTGAAGGATTTTTGGGAGTGAGCCTTTTGGTGAAGGCTTCTTGGTTTGGATTTCATGGTGAAGGCTTCTTGGTTTGGGCTTTATGGCAAAGACTTCTAGATTTGGGCTTCTTGGCAAAGGCTTTTGGTTTTGGGCTTCATGGTGAAGGCTTTTAAATTTGGGCTTCAACATGAGGGCTTCTAGGTGTTGAGGATAGTTTTCTATGAGGGTGCTTTGGATGGCTGGCTTTGGCTCAAGTATGGTGCTATACGTTTTAGTCACAAGGATACCATAGGCTCATGGATAAGGGTCTGCCCTTTGACATGGTTGCATCAGAATAGTTTGCATGCTTTAAGAGGCTTTAATTCTCAAGGATTATGTTGTTTTGCCAATTTAATCTTTCAAAGAGCATGAGATATTTGTCAAAAAGGCATCAGATGGGCCTTGATTGGTTCGAGTCCTTCTTAATCAACTTGAGGATGATAGGCTTTGGGAGATATGCCTTGAGTTCTAGTTTTGCCAAGGAAACTGAATTCAAAGATGATGAGTCTTAAGAGACTTGGGATTTTTGGTTTTGCCCATGATGAGATTTTACCAAAAAAAGGGCGGTACATTACTTGAGCTTGAAATGGTGGTATAATTTGCAAATAAGGGTTGGGATGGAAAAGTTCAGGAATGGTTTAAAGGTAAGCTGAAACTTTTAAAAAGAATCATAGAGGTTGTATGATTTTGCTTTTTGTAGCATAAATCATGGAAAAGAGTGAATCAAGCTTTTCTGGCTGTTTGAGATTTAAGAGACTCTTGGAGTGACACTTAATTGGTTTGACTTGATGACACATTGACTGCACTAGCTAAAACAAAGAGCCCTTAGGAATGGTTAAAGGGATAATGGAGGAAGACAACTTGGGGATCATTGTCCCAAATGAGAGATAGAGATGTGATGGACTAGAGATATGGATTAACTTTTTGAACTAAGTGATGGGATGGATTGACAATAAATGATGACGTTCTGGGAAGACATGGCCCCATTGTAAGATAATGGCATAGAAGACAACATAACTTTAAAGAATGAGCCTTTGATGAGGAAGGATGACTTTGGAGACATAAGACCAGACAAATTGATAATTTAACAACTTTGGACATGAGGGAAGGTGACTTGGATGAGCTTTCTCTCTTTCTCTCTCTCTCTCCTTTTTTTTTGTTTTTTTAACTCTAACTTTTGTCTAAGCTACCCTTTCAGATTTTCAACTTAGCAAGCTTGGATTAATGAAATTTGTGAGAAAGCATTCCACCATGATTTGCTATTTTTCTTCATGTCGAGAGGCTTTGATCTTTGAATTCTGGGTTTGACAAAGGTCTTCTTTGAACTTGTCGCCCCTTGTTGAGGTGAATCATTTCATTACCCAATTGTGCAATAGGTAATTACATTTTCTTGCTCCTTGTGATTCAACTATTTGATGACAGGTCCTTTTTTAGTTAGGAGCTTGTGAAGCGTTTATTGATTCGAGAGAATGAGGACACGCCACATTTTAATCTATGCTAATTGTGGTGGATTTAATCTTTACCCCTTTTTTCTTCATTTTCTTTTCTTTTCTTTTCTTTTTTTCTTTTTTTTTTTAAGCTCATCCGTGTTAGACTCAATCAAGGAAGATAAGAAAGTTAATGCATAAATAATGAAAAGAAAACATAGATGCATTACTATAAAGGAAACTTTATTATAAAATAACAAAAAAAAAAAGGGACTGATATGGTTGACAAAATAAAATAAAATGATAGACTTAGACTCAGGCTTTTAGGCTTAAGCTCAGACTTAGACTCAGACTTGGAATTCAACCTTAGATAGGTCAGATTAGCTAGGCTTAAACTCCTCCATGTTATGCTACTCAAGGTTGAATTAAGGTCTTGGGTCTTGCTTTAAAGGGATGATGTCTCCACTATCGACAAGATCTTGGATTCTATGTTTCAAAGCTTTACATGCATTGATTTGGTGTCTTGCTCCTTGATGATATTCATAATACTCATTAGGGTGGTAGCTCTTTGGTAAGGGATTAAGAGGGACTCTTAGTTCCAGGGGTTTTACCATTCTTGCCTTCAAAGCCTTCTTATAAACTGCTACTAATGGAACTCCCAAATCTGTGAAAGCCCTTCGTTGAGATTTTAAGGGTCGCCTACTAGTCATGCTAGCTACCTCTATACTCTCTCGCTTGACATCAACAAGGGGAGTGTAGGTGTCCATATCCTTCCATTCAATAGAGGCAAGGGGAGTGGAGGTATTGCTCTTGTTGCACCTTTTTTCCATTGTAAGGATTTGCTCTAGTGCATCAATGTTGAGGTTTAAAGGTCTTTTAATAGTAGAAAAGGTGGGATTTTCCTTGCTTTGAAAAGGATTCAAAGAAGAGGCAAAGTTAGTATTTAAGATTAATGGCATGGTTGAGGCTAGAATGGCATTGGTGTTTGAGATTAAAGATGTAAAATTATGGGTCATGTCAATGGTAGGTGCAACATTGATGGGCTTAGCTTGGTTCAACATTCCTCTCACTTCATCAATGATAAGTTGGCACTGGAAACTCAAAGCATTAGTGAAAGCTGAAGTATGATGGATTAAGGCATTATTAAAACTGGATTATTGGCTAGCTAAAGCCTAATTGAAATTGGCTCACTGAGCATCTAGGGTGGAGATGAGAATAGCTTAAAGGTTCTTTTCTTACCTCTTGAATAGGTTGGTTAGAGCTTCCATGTTAGTCAGGCTTGCCATTGGTACCTTTAAAACCAAGTCAAAGAATAAGGTAAGTGCTTGAAAAAAAAGCAATGAGATGGGCATTAACACTTTGAGGAAAAAGTCTCCCATTGATGTTGTAAGCTGACTGCATTTGGGCTTTTGATGATTTCCTAATGTTACATAGGTCAAGATGTTAGGCTTAAGGTATCAGGTTGAACCAAAGGTATTGGACTTAAGATAGTGTATTGGGCTAAAGGTATTGGGCTTAAAGTATTATGCTCGAGCTAAAGGTATTGGGCTTAAGGTAGTGTGTTGGGCCAAAGGTATTGGGTTTAGGGTATTGCGTTGGGCAAAGGGTATTGGGCTTAAGGTAGCGTGTTGGGCCAAGGGTAATGTGTTGAGCCAAAGGCATTGGGCATAGGGTAAGCTTATAGGCATTTGTCAATTTGGGGGTAATGGATTGGTTTTGAAGGTAATGGGCCAAGGATGTTGGGCTTATAGACGATGGTATCTTATAGCTAGGTTGGCAAAGAAGGGTAGAGAATTTTTTTTTTAAGGTTAAAGTTTAGGGTGGGCACATTTTAGGAAAAGTTAAGGTAACAATGCTTAAGGTTAAAGGTGTTTGAGGCCAAGGCTAGGGAAATGAGGTTTTAGGTTTAGTGCTAGGGTATTGGTGTTTAGATTAAAGGCTAAAGTAATTGCATAAGGTTTAGGGCGATGGCTTATGGTTTATGGGATAGGGTTTAGGGTGATGGCTTAATGTTTGTGGGATAGGGTTTAAGGTGATGGCTTAAGGTTTGTAGGGTCAAAGGTGAATGTGATAGAGGCGAGAATGTTTATAGGGGAGGTGTTTGAAGGGAGGCAAGAATGTTTAACCCTTCTTTAGTTTAAAGTTCGATCTAGACTTGAGATGAATGCATGTTTTATTTATATAATATGGATGCATGATATGCATGAGGAAAATATTTCATGAGAGTGCAAAGATTATGGTACATATAACCTAAGGTCAGGATCTATGTTCATTACATGAAAGGGTAAGGGTGGCTTTGTACAAGGTACCCATCACACTAGAGTAGCGATATACCTAACCATATATAAGTCAAAGAGCCTCTCGTGTGTCCAACAGTACGTGTATACTCATTACACCTTTGAAATGATCAAAGGATTTGTCATGGGGTGGATGATTTCACTATCGGTGAATAGACCCAAGGAGGGTTGCCCACTCAATATTGCTTTCTACCCTTTGTTTTCCTAAGAAACTAGAGTTTTGGATAAGGAGCCTAATGTAGTGATGCATGAAAAAGCCACTTTGTAATAAAAGCCAAACTTTTTATTTTACCAAAAGTATTCCACATTCATCTTTTATTTTAAAAAAAGATTTTAGAGTCTCCAGTGGAGTCGCCAGCTGTGACGCCTCGCCCGAGCACCAGTCCGATCCCCTAAAAGGGAATCAAAATGCTCATTGGGAGAAAAATGGACTTTTAGTAACATTAGTTTGAGCCTATCGACATTGACTGATAAGATTTTTGAACTTTATAACTCTCAATATTGACCCAAAAGTCTTAAAAATTGATCTGAAACCTCTAAAAACTGACCAAAAAATATCTCAAAAAGTGAGCTAGGCCTGCACAATATGGAGCTACATCAGTCTGACGTAGATCTATGTCAGGTCTGCGTCGATTTGCATTTGATAGGCATGATAGCTACCCCTATCTGAGGTGGATCCATATAGACATGATGCAGATCCTAAGGGAATGGTGGAGCCAAATGCAATGGAAGCAAGGTGGTGGGGTGAAATTTCAAACATTTTAAAATTTCACTTCACCCATTTTTGTCCAAACATCCATTCAAGCAATTAATTAATTTATATGTAAAACACATATGCATAGAAAAAAGAAGGAAGAGTAATCGTATTACCTCTTGAAGGTTCATACTTTCTTTAACAAAGTGCATACCAAATCTAAAGCCTCTAGATCATCTATACCTAACTCACTTTCAAATTTCCATTTGGTTTCTTTGGTGTTCTTGAATTGCTCTCTTGGTTGCCCATATTGATTCAAAATTTTCACTCAAAAACCTTTAGGAAGTTAAGGTTTCTCTTTGATTTATTTTTTACTAAACTCATTTTCAATTTGCAAGCATTTGTTCTTTCACAAAGAACAAAGAAAAGAATTGAAGATCAAAGAAAAATTAAAGAAACTCTTTCTTCATCTTTTCTTTCTCTCTCTCTCTTAGCTTCTCTCTAAAGCTTCAAAATTGAAAATGATGTTCAACTCTTCTTTTCAACATAAAAATTCATAGCTTTTATATCATTTCCAAAACTTAACCTTTAAGTCTTCACAAAGAATTAAATGCTCTTTTAGCTCATCATTTGGTGAAGGAGAAAAAGTAAACTTTGCTTCTTCCAATAGTGAAATGACCATTTTATTCTTTAGGGATAAAATGGATATTTCCATTAGCTAAAAGATATAATTACAATTTTAACCTTAGTACAAAATTCTCTAACCCTTAAACCCATCACATTGTCTTATTAAGAGTGAATTTTCTCTAACCCATAAATTGCCTCTTTTCCACATCACATATGGGCTTAGGCCACATCTAATGTGTTAAGGGTTTTTCACTAAGCTTAAAATTAAGTCTTTGATTTAGTCCAAATTAATTTTCAATTTAATCTTTCTCATTTGCATCATATACAAATTAAGATTTAATTAAATAGAAACCTTCATAGAATAAACATCAGGACATGCCAGGATTCTTGTAAATTTAATTACATGTTTAATCATTTTACCATTAATCAATCAACTATACACTTTAATTAATTATTATAGTAAACCTTTTACACTTGAAACTTGAATACTATTAGGTGTGTGACTTTCTAGGTTCATGTCTAGCTAGCAATGGGAATGAGAAAATATTTTTCTCTACCAATGTGTAATCCCGACTTCACACTTAGTCCCATAAGTTGTAAGTGATAGCTAGCATTCCATATCATGACTACATAATTAGAAATAAATGTTTATAGTTGATAACTTTAAACATCACATTGACCATCCATTATAAAATATCATACACTAGAATCCCTTCATTAAAGATCTCAATCTCGGCTAGGGTAATGGCTTATGTCAAACCCTAATATGCCTTGATTCTATGTTCTTATCTCGGTTCTAATTCTTAATGATATCAGATTCCTTCTAGAAACTCTTTCTAGTGAATTTGTCTATCCTGGCTAGGAGCTTTAATTATTAAGAACAACCAGATAGCATAGGATCTTAACCTCGTTTGCTTGAGGTAATGAATTCTATCTTGCCGATCACTTACCTCCATACATAACAAATTAGAGCTATCACATGCTATATATCCATACATAAATAGTATGTCTATGTAAATAGTAATAAATCCTAACTACCTATGTAGCAGATATAGTATCCCTTAGGTCAAACGATTATATGCACTATTATGACCTAGATGATAAATAATTGACAAGTTAAAAAACCCATATTATTATCATCTAATGTCACAATTTGACTATTCATCCTATGAATATACATGTGTTTGTATTGACATCACATGTCAAGCTGCATGAGACTCTCTGCCTCTATAATTATCTGTATCACATATTGATTATAGAAAATAAACAGAGGTGATGGCCTTCTAGAATTAATGATGCCCAGTCATTAATCCTATGACCACGAACATATTTAAAATATTTGTACAAGAGCAATCTATCTCCCATATTCTCAACACCTGAGAGTAGATCCTCGTACAAATAATTAAGGACAATATTCAATAATATGAAACCCATTTCACATTATGAATATATATATTATGCCAATGGGAATTAATATCCACAATTACATAACCATTATATGGCTCCTAGGGCATATACTGCTATCAGATGCGCACCTTCTGACGTGAATTTGTGTCTCCTTCTAAATGGAGCCACATCTCATTTTGTGCGGAGCCGCGTCTTTTGTACTGCCTCATGCATAAGAAAAAGACCAAATTGCCCCTTTTAACCTAATTTTTAACCCCTTTTCAACCTTATCATTTTGGTCTTTTCACATTTTCACTTCCTAAACTACTCTCAACCCTATTTGCCTATAAATTGGCTTCCCATTCCTCTATTTCTCCACACCTCTTGAGTTAGAGTTGATATCTATCCTTTAATTCCTCTTTTCTTCTTTGTAATTAATTAATTAATTAATCATTTTAATTAATTAATTTTATCTCCCTATCCAAAGTTAATTGGTCTTTTTGATTAACTAAAATCTTTTTTAATTAAATTAATTACTCAATTAATTAATAAATTAATCTTTTTAATTAATTAATTAACCACTTTTTTTTTTCAAAATCAAATTAATCCTTTTTTTTTTAATGTACCCTTCATTCAATTAATTAATTAATCCATCCATCCATTTCATCACATTAATTAGTTAATTAGTCATTTTAATTAACTAATTAATCTCCCAATCAATCCAATCACTCGACCCCGATAAAATAGAATTTCGGTCCAGCAAAACTCTTCACTCTCTAAAAGCAAAGGTATCAGTCTTTTTTTCTCCAACCCAAATCAAATCAATTGATCAAATCAACTCTTAAACCCCTTTACTTAATCATGGAATGAACTATATGGGTTTTGATATCTATTCAATGGGGTACATAGACACGTTTGAAATTTAAATCTAATCCAAAAATTAATTCTATTTTCCCTTTACTTTCAATTATAATCAATTATTTATTTATTTTTGAAATTAAGGAGTGATTATGTGGTTCTCCTATATCCATAAGGATTACAGGAAACATTCACCTTAATTTTTGGATGTTTACTTTAATCATTTTATTAAGTTCCCATGCACCATGCGTTCATACTATGTCATATTCATACATTTAATTATTTACCATCTTATAAATGTCATCGATGAAATTAATTTTCAAAGTTAAATTATACTTAAGAGCCAAATTGTGATTATTTAAAACCAAAAATCTAGTCTCCGAACTCAACCTGGTTTGAGACTAGTGATTTTATCCTTATGTAAATTAATTGAAAATTAATGAATTGGAATTAATTGGGTTTTTCCTTAATTTTTCTATTTAAAAATAAATTAAGGTGGCGACTCCTAAAATCATTTTCAAAAATCAACCAATTTGAACTCGAGGGTTCCATCGTAAGTCTAAACCTGAATGAGCATCCCAATTCATTTTAGCAGATCAGACTAGTGCTCGAGCAAGGCCTCACACTATTTTGCTCTTTTCAGACTTATGTCTTGCCTTCATTAACTTAGCCTTAATGATGAACTTTGCTAAAAGTAAGAAAATTCACAACAAATAGAGAATTATATAGAGGCATGATCAACCCTTTCCTAAACATTTCAATTTGACTAACTTTATTTGTTGCCATATGAGGAGTAAATTTATTGAGTTGAATGAACTTCATTGCATATTCGGACACAATCATCCCAGGTTTTTGTCTTAACTACTCAAATTGTAAAGACCTATTATGTCTTTCCCTCTTAGATAATAACCGATCTAACATTTTCTACTTGAATGTTGCCCATGAAAAAAGATCTTCTCCATACAACCTATTTTCTATACTTTGTTGGAACTAGTCCCAAGCCCCATTAATTCTTTTACTTTCATGTATGAGCAATGCAATCTTTGAACCAATTTATCTGTCTCATCTAGAAATTATTATGGTTCTTCATCTTCGTCTCCCTAAAATTATGGCGGCTTGAGCCTTCTAAATTCATGAGTAGAAACCATTTCATCATCAAGCATTCTTCTTGCTATATGTCAAGTTGCATGTATAGTTACAGGAGGACAAGCTCTAATATGCTCTAGTGCTAGAAGATCCACTAATGGAGTGAGAGGTGTTGGAGTTTGTTTCCTTCTCATTTCCTCTATTATGAGTCAGTTCTCTTCCTGCAACTATATATCTCTTGCCTTAAGATTCCTAGATCATCTAATGGAAGAGGTGGTGGTGGTATGTTCTCATCCTCTTCTTGGGTCCTTCTCCTCACTCTAGATCTCTCTTCTTAAATGGACACAACATCTGATACTACTTTTTGACTAGAACTAAGAGATTTCCTACTTCTAGTTCTTGGCGGCATAATGCCATTGAGAGCAAACATGAAGAATTTAGCACAACAAAGACAATAATTATATATGCACTAGAAAATGTATAAAAGACATAAAATGAAATCTTATGCTCCTTGGAATTTTATCATGCATGTCATGTCATAGTGACGAGAGTCATTAAGTTAAGGTTTTTCCTTGCAAACTTGATTTGGCTTTCCAAGCGAGTGGCTTCCAAGCGTAAAGGTATTGGGTCTCAGAGCAGGTCATTTAAGGTTCATATCACATAGTCTATCTAGATTAAATTTTTAGCTCTGATACCATCTTTTAATAACCCAACTTGGGGCCTAGGATAACTTAAAGTTTCCAAAGACTTGTATAACCTATACAACATGAACAATTAACCAAAAAATTAGAATGATAATGATTATAACATGGCATATTCCCAATATCTCAACCTATACAAAACTACACTCCCAAATCAAACCTTATGTCACTTTAATTCATTGAATTCATAAGTTTCTCTTATGCTCACTTATAGATTATGAAGTAACTAGAAGTCTTCAAAAGTATCAAACCTTAC
Source organism: Reutealis trisperma (assembly GCA_947687605.1). Taxonomy (NCBI): domain Eukaryota; kingdom Viridiplantae; phylum Streptophyta; class Magnoliopsida; order Malpighiales; family Euphorbiaceae; genus Reutealis; species Reutealis trisperma. Next base: position 102,939 of record CANTUT010000587.1, read on the forward strand.
ATTAAAAGTAGCTCCTCAATGAAGATGAATGAAAAAGGAATGTTGTCCAACAATGCTATCTTGCACATGAAAAATTTTAGAGGAGAGAGGTGAGTATAAAACTTAGTGTATAAATAATATGCATTACATTCATGATAGTGAAAATATTCAATAGTATTTTATATATTCATATATCTTACATACATAGATACATTGAGTATGACAATTAAATACATATGGCATTGCCACATTTAAAAAAGAAATCAACATCATATATGAACATGATAACATGATAACTTGAACTTGTAATTTCATCATCAAACACAAGACTAATTAGGTACTTATGCCCTAGGGCACTTGGCCCCTAGGTGCAACACTGAAAAATTTGGCACTATCAGATAAGCCACTGTATAGGTATAGCTTGATGGAACTCCTATTAGTTAAGGATTTCCATCACAATGCTCACAATTTCAATCATTCAATAATGACACATAAGGACATATAGGTGGTTAACTTGTGATATCATGTGGTAACCCAATAGTGTAAGAACCTTGTAAAATCATGATTTTGATAAAGTTGTTAACATAAGAAATTACAAGTTCATAAAAATATAGCATAGATAGAAATAAACATCATATAAGAAGATGATAACATGATAGCTTGAACTTGTAATTTCATCAAGAAATAAAAAATTGATAAGGTACTTACACCCTAAGGCACTTGGGGCCCTAGGTAAAACCCAGATAAATTTGGCCTTATTAGATAGGTCACTATACGGGTACAGTATGATGGAACTCCTATCAATCATGGATTTTTGTCATAATGCTCACATTTTCATTCATTCAATGATAATATATAAGGATATGTAGGTGATTAGCTTATGATATCATGTAAATTCTTCAAAATGGAAATACTTATCAATTTACAATCATAAATATGATAATTAGTTTTCATGAAGAAATTATATAAGGTTCACGAGGTAGATGATATATATATATATATATATATATATATATATATATATATATAGAGAGAGAGAGAGAGAGAGAGAGAGAGAGAGAGAGAGAGAAAGAGAGAGAGAGAGAGAGATATTTATATATATACACACATATATATAAATACACACACACACACACACACACACACACACACATATATATATATATATATATGGAAATACTACATATTATTCACTCAACCACCAAAAGAAATTCCTCCTTGAATCCCTCTTAGTCACATCAAACAAAAAGGTTGCTCTTCAACATCATTACTACTCTCTTGATTTTTTCTTTTAGGAGCTAAAATCATCATAAAAAAATAAAGAGAACATAAGAAAGCAATTAAATGCTTAAACCTACATTTTATCATTCATATGACTCATCATTATTAATCTCTATCATAAAATTATATAAAGAGCTTCTAATTTAAAGCTTACCTTTTCACTTAAACCATTATCTTGGAGAATAAAGAAAGATTAACCCTTGAGTAGATAGCTTAATAATAAGCTCTTAGATAAAAATTTGAAGAAAAAAAATGCATTAGAACCTTGTAAAACATAAGAAAAATGGTATTTAGGTTTTCTTTTAGCAATAAAAAATTCTTAAATAATTATAGAGGAGTTTAGAATTCTTTAGAATCTTCACCTGCCAACCTAAAATGCATTAAAAAAGTTAGGTAAACATGAGCTATGGCTAGGGCATGTCACTGAGTGTGGAGCTCACTATTAGAAATTTAATTGGAAAGGTTAAAGTGACACACCCATCTCACTTTTTGACAAGGGCATGTCATGCCTTTAAAATGGCATGACATAGGTGACTTGACCATATTTCTAGCCCCAGTGGATAGATCTTATATTACTTTCTAATATGATATTGGGGATCATGCAATTGACCAAATCCCAAAATGGAGAAAGTGAGTCACCACCTAGCTTTCAAAAACTAGGAAAAGTAGGGTGACTAGGATTCCTTACTTTATACCTAACAACCTTCATCAGAGATTCTAGGTAAGGAAGTTAGATATAAACTTAGAAAGGTGTTAAGCACCCAGGTTACCCAGCCATTAAGATGGCCTCCACTTAGGTCAATATTATGTTAGGCTTAAGATGGATTTATTAAGTGTTTATTTTATGATGATAGTTAAATTACAACATTGCAATTCATTCCAACATATGTACTTTTCTTTGATTAAGCAAACAAAGAGAGCTTTAATTGATTATGGATCATGCTTTTTATTTAACCTAATTTATTTACTAACATGCCAAAGCCAATTTAGTCAGTTTCTCATCATGCCAAAATATGTCATCCTAGTTGTTTAACCAAAACATGCATTGTTAGTACCAATTATGATTTAATTTGAGTTTAAAAGCTCAAACAAGAATAAATAAAAGGACCTAAACATACTTTCTAAACATACAAATAATCTAAAATATGCTTTGTTTCTAATTGTGAGGCCTCACCCGAGCACCCGGTCCAATCCTGCTAAAAGGGAATCGAAAATGCCCATTTGGGAGAAACATCACGATTGTAACTCGCTATGAGTTCAGAAAATTATACTTTGTAAGTTGTAAGTTGCAAAAGGAGTTGCCACTTTAATTTTATTTATTTTAGTTGGGAAAATTAAAGGAAAAACCTAATTTGATTGACTCTAAAATTATAACATTTATCCCAAGGAAAAGCACTAGTTCTCGAATGACCAAAGAGGGTTCGGGGACTAGGTTTTGGTTAAAACAATACAAAAAATTTAGTTTGGCTTAAATATGACATAGCTTTTGTAAAAAAGAAGTTTTTATGTATGCATGAGCAAATATAATATGATGCATGAAACAAATATTACTCGTGAAATGCATGACAAATATAAGATAATGATAATCACAAGATGCAAAAAGTAAAGGAAAACTACTTAAAACTATTACAAGGCAAAATACTAAAACAGGGGGTCTTTCCTCTAGCCCTTATGAGCTTTAGGAAAAGCACACATTCCCCAAATGTAATTTAAACAACTAAAGTAAGAAAAATAATAAAAACAATTATAATAAAAAGAACTAAAATTTTGACTTTTATTTAAGAAAAATAATTTCAACCCTAAGATATGTGAAAAAGGTGATAGAGGGAAGAAGTTGTTAATTTTAGCGGAGTTAAATGCCTTAGAGACGGCAAGCCTGTGTATCCCTTTGAATGGGAATCAAACCCCACACAGTTCTTTATTCTTGCGAAGGAGGGGTTTTAAGTCATAGCCTTTGTTATCATGTTTTGATTGATTTTAAAGGGCTTAGAGATTTGTTAATTAGGTCAGATTTTAATTAACAAAATTAGATCTTTTCAGATTTAGATCTTGAAATTGAAATTGAAAAGGAAAAGGAAAGAACTTTTACTTTTGGCTTTCATTACCGAGGAATATAGGGAGTGAGCTTAGCACCATATCTAAGTTCCACCTTGGCCTAGGGATATCACGAGCACTCCTTTTGGAAGAAGGACTCTTGAATAGTGTGAACTCTTCTTGGAGGATTTGGATAACACCTTTGCTTGAGAAACATGAATTTCCTTTGAAAGAAAGGGCTTGAATTGAACCTTTTCTTGATTAGAAAGCTTAAGAATAAAACTTGAGATGGTTAGGAGGCTTGTGAATGGGATTTTGAGATGCTTAGGAAACTTATGAATGAGGTTTTATGTGATAGAGGAGGTTTTGAAAGAGGGTTTTGATGATTGGAAAGGTTAGAAATAGGGCTTAGAAAGCTTTAGGGAGAGTATAGAAGCATGTAATTATGTGTTTCTAGTTATTATGAGGTGCAAGGTATTTATAAGAGGAGTTTGGGGCTAAAAATTCACATTTTTCGGGTAGGATTCTGAAAGGGGCACGCTGCGGTAACTGAGGTGTCGGCTACAGTTACCGCAGGGCTAGCTGTGGTAGCCAATTGGCTACTGTAGGGACCTCTGTGGTAACCGCAGAGGCGGCTACGATAACCACAGCTAGTTGCAAGGTACCGCAGCGGGCCCGTGGGCTGCCGCAATTCATATTTCAACCCATTGTCATCCGTTTTTGATCCCATTTGAGCCCAGTTTGATTCTATGGGTTCATAATCAAGTGCTAATCGTCTAAAGGTGCAAGTTTCAAGAAATTTTTTTCATCGGGGCTCTGCCGCGCACCTTGCAAGGGGCATTACCCCCTTGACCCCTACCTGCTAGCTAGCTAGTGGGACTGCTGTATGCGTAGCGTACGAATCTTAGCAAGTGTCAAGCTATGGTCAGATCCTAAGGGTGCAAATTTGAGGGTTCATAGCTGCCCCCTCAACAGGATTGGCTTTGAGCAAAAGGTGATTATGATGATAGTGAATCCTAGAGTGAGGGATGGTAAGATGAACCAAATGGATTCCTAAGTCAGCGTCTAGACATGTTTCGCTGAAAATGGTTGATTTTTAAAAAGTGGTAAGAAAAAAAAGGAACCATAGGGATGCCTAGATGATATAAATATTTATGGGTGAAATGATCCTAAGGCTATCATAGGATGGTATGATTAAAAGGGATACCTAATTCAGATTTAAGGTATGAATCCTAGGGCTATCCTAGGATGGGTCTTATCAAAAGGGATACCTAATTTAAATAAGGTATAAATCCTAAGGCTATCTTAGGATGAGCTGATTAAAAGATATACCTAATTTAGGATTTAAGGTATGGATCCTAAGGTTATCCTAGGATGGGTCTGATTAAAAGATATACCTAATTTAGATTTAAGGTATGGATCCTAAGGCTATCCTAGGATGGGTTTGATAAAAAAAGGATACCTAATTTAGATTTAACGTATAGATCCTAAGGCTATCTTAGGATGAGTCTGATTAAAAGAGATCCCTAATTCAGATTTAAGGTATAGATCCTAAGGCTATCCTAGAATGGGTATGATAAAAGGGGATACCTAATTCAAATTTAAGGTATAAATCCTAAGACTATCTTAAGATGGGTTTGATTAAAGGAGATACCTAATTCATATTCAAGGTATGGATCCTAAGGCTATCCTAGGATGAGTCTAATTAAGAGAGATACCTAATTCAGATTCAAGGTATGAATCCTAAGGTTGTCCTTTCTGGTAGGAGCTAAAAAATAATGTTCTTGTCTGGTGGGAATGATGATGACCCTGTCTGGTAGGAAAGAGATGATCCATTTTAATTCGGTAGTCTGACTTACAATTTATTCTATCATGAAATGCATCTGACTATGCAATGATTGTATACCTTTAAATCTGTAAAGGGTCAGTTTGGTAGGAGAGTGCTGAGTTTCTGGGAGAAAGATGTCCCCACTTTGGAAAGGTGAATATTTTGAAGGAATGTGCCCCCACTTTAGGATGATAAAGGAAAGGAGTTTGTTTTTTTAGCTGATTGGCTAGCTTAGAGGTGAAATGGGCATGTCAGGTATGAGGCTAGTTAGTCAATGGCTATTATTTTGGCCTAGGAAGAAGTCACTTTGGGAGGTTAAACCAAGCATGGCTAGAAGAGGTCAGGCAGGGTTTAGGTGTGTTCAGTTTGCAATAATGTTTGGCTTAAGGCTGAATTGGAAAGCTTGATAAGGTTTAGTTCAAGTCTCTTAAGATGATAAGGTTTAGGTCAGGTCCGGCAATTAGCTTAGTCAGTTATAGCCTTCTGGTTTTGGGTTTTGGGGAGATTTGTTTAGAATGAGTGGATTATCTTAGAAGGCTGAGTCAAGTTCGGCTAGGTTCATTTGGAAGCTCAGTCTAGTTTGGCTTCGTGAGAGATCATATTAGATGCTCGATCAAGTTATAGCATTTTAGTGAGTTCATTTGGAAGGCTTGGCCAAATTTTTTTTTTGTTAAGATTTTGTCAAAGAGATCAGGTTAGGATGCTAGACCTAAGAGGCTAATCTTGGCTTAGAGGAAAAGGTCAAGCTAGGTAATCAATTTGTAAGGCTCAGTTACATTTTGCCTTAGAGGAGATCATGGGTTTCATAAATGAAGGCCTTTTGGGAGTGAGCTTCATGGTGAAGGATTTTTTAGAGTGAGCTTTATGGTGAAGGCTTCTTGGTTTGGATTTCATGGTAAAGGCTTCTTGGTTTGGGCTTCATGGCAAAGGCTTCTAGATTTGGGCTCCATAGCGAAGACTTTTGGTTTTGGGCTTCATTGGTGAAGGCTTTTGGTTTTTGGCTTCATAGTGAAGGCTTCTAAATTTGGGCTTCAAGGTGAAGGCTTTTAGGTGTTGAGGATAGTTTTCTATGAAGGTGCTTTGGATGGCTGGCTTCGGCTCAGGTATGGTGCTACAAGTTTTGGTCATAAGGATACCATAAGCTCATGGATAAGGGTTTGCCCTTTGACATGGTTGCATCATAATTGGCTTGCAGGCTTTAAGAGGCTTTGATTCTTAGGGATTATGTGTTTTGCCCATTTAATCTTTTAAAAATCATGAGATATTTGCCAAAAAGGCATGAGATGGGCCTTGACTGGTTTGAGTCCTTCTTAATTAACTTAAGGATGATAGGCTTTGGGAGATATGCTTCGAGTTCTGGTTTTGCCAAGGAAATTGGATTCAAAGATGATGAGTCTTGAGAGACTTGGGATTTTTAGTTCTGCCCATAATGAGATTTTGCCAAAAAAAAAGGTGGTACGTGACTTGGGCTTGAAATGGTGGTATGATTTGCAAATGAGGCTTGGGATGGAAAAGTTCGGGAATGGTTGCAGTATAAATCATGCAAAAGGGCGAGTCAAGCTTTTCTGGTTGTTTGAGATTGAAGAGACTCTTAGAGTGACACTTAATTGGTTTGACTTGATGACACACTGACTGCACTAGCTAAAAAAAAGAGCCCTTAGGAATGGCTAAAGGGCTAATAGAGGAAGACAACTTGGGGATCATAGTCCCAAATGAGAGATAGGGATGTGATGGACTAGAGATATATATTAACTCTTTGGACTAAGCGATGGGATGGACTGACAACAAATAATAATGTTCTAGGAAGACATGGCCCCATTGTAAGATAAGGGCATAGAAGATAGCATAACTTTAAAAAATGAGCCTTTAACGAGCTTGGATTAATGAAATTTGGGAGAAAGCATTCCACCATGATTTGCTATTTTTCTTCATGTTGAGAGGCTTTGATCTTTGAATTTTGGGTTTGACAGGGGTCTTCCTCGAACTTGTCCCCCCTTGTTGAGGTGCATCATTTGATTACCCAATTGTGCAATAGGTAATTACATTTACTTGCTCCTTATGCTTCAACTATTTGATGAGAGGTCCTTCTTAGTTAGGAGCTTGTGAAGCATTTATTGATTCGAGAGAATGAGGACACCCCACATTTTGATTGTGGCGGATTTAATCATTACCCCTTTTTTCTTCATTTTCTTTTCTTTTCTTTTCTTTTTTTTTTTAAGCTCATATGTGTCAGACTCAATCAAGGAAGATAAGAAAGTTAATGCATAGATAATGAAAAGAAAACATAGATGCATTACTATAAAGGAAACTTTATTATAAAATAATAAAAAAAAGGGACTGATATGGTTGACAAAATAAAATAACATGATAGACTCAAACTAAGGCTCATACTCAGACTTTTAGGCTTAGACTCAGACTCAGATTCAGACTTAGACTCACACTTTTAGGCTTAGGCTTAGACTCAGACTTAGATTTGGAATTCAACCTTAGATAGGTCAAATTAGCTAGGCTTAAATCCTCTATGTTATACTACTCAGAGTTGAATTAAGGCCTTGGGTCTTGCTTTAAGAGGATGATATCTCCACTATCAATCAGATCCTAGATTTTATGTTTCAAAGCTTTACATGTAGGTTTGGTGCCCCGCTCCTTGATGATATTTACAATACTCATTGGGGTGGTATCTCTTTGGTAAGGGATTAGAGGGGACTCTTGTTTCTAGGGGTTTTACCATTCTTGCCTTCAAAGTCTTCTTATAAACTGTTGCTAATGGAACTCCCAAATCTGTGAAAGCCCTTCGTTAAGATTTCAAAGGTTGCCTACTAGTCACACCAGCTACCTCTATACTCTCTCTCGACATTAACAAGGGGAGTGTAGGTGTCCAAATCCTTCCATTCAGTAGAGGCAAGGGGAGTGGAGGTATTGCTCTTCTTACACCCTTTTTCCCTTGTGAGGGTTTGCTCTAATGCATCAATATTGAGGTTTAAAGGTCTTTTGATAGTAGAAGAGGTAGGGTTTTCCTTGCTTTGAAAAGGATTCAAAGAAGAGGCAATATTAGCATATAAGACTGATGGCGTGGCTGAGGCTAGAATGGCATTGGTGTTTGAGATTGAGGATGTAAAATTATGGGTCATGTCAATGGTAGGTGCAACATTGATGGGCTTAGCTTGGTTCAACATTCCTCTCACTTTAGTGATGATAAGTTAGCGTTGGAAACTCAAAGCATTAGTGAAAGTAGAAGTAAGATGGATTAGGGCATTATTAAAACTAGATTGTTGGCTAGCTAAAGACTGATTGAAATTGGCTCGTTGAGTGTTTAGGGCAGAGATAAGAATAGCTTGAAGGTTCTCTTCTTGCCTCTTGAGTAGGTTCATTAGGGCTTCTATGTCAGACAAGCTTGCCATTGGTACCTTGAAAACCAAGTCAAAGAGTAAGGTAAGTTCTTGGAAAAAAAACAATGAGATGGGCATGCACATTTTGAGGAAAAAGTCTCCCATTGATGTTGTAGGCTAACTGTGTTTGGGCTTTTAATTATTTCTTAATATTGCATAGGTCAAGGTCTCAAGCTTAAGGTATCAGGTTGAACCAGAGGTATTGGACTTAAAATAGTGTATTGGGCCAAAGGTATTGGGCTTAAGGTAGTGTGTTGGGCCAAGGGTAGTATATTGAGCTAAAGGTATTAGGCTTAGGGTAGGCTTATAGGCATTTGTCAATATAGGGGTAATGGATTGATTTTGAAAGTAATAGGCCAAGGATGTTGGGCTTGTAGATGACGGTGTCTTATGGCTAGGTTTGGCAAGGTATGAGTAAAAGGGAAGGTAGAGGTGTGTGATGTTAGCTAGGTAGGCATTTAGCTAGGGGAGCTCGGTTAAATTTTGGCTTTGGGTGGCTAGGTCAGATTTTAGCTTTGGGTGGCTAGGTCAGATTTTAGCTTTGAGTTGCTAGGTCTGATTTTAGCTTTTGAGTAGCTAGGTCAGATTTTTAGATTTGAGTAGTTAGGTCGATTTTAGTTTTTGAGGAACTAAAGTTTAGTTAGGACGGCTAGGTTAGAGTTTAGCCTCAAGTAATTGGATTTGAAATTTATGGATGGTTTAGTATGGGCTTAAGGATGAAGGGACCATGGGTTTTGCAATTGGATTATAGATGTACCAAGGATTTGGAGGTTGGGCGGACCATGGGCTTGGTGATCATTGGATAATGGTGGACTAGACTATGGGCTTAAATAGAAGCATGGGTTTGGATAGTAATTGTCACATCCCAACCTTAGAGATATGACAGTCCTAGAACATGGGGAGACATAAGATCACCCACGCCCGTAGAACCCACTTACGTATAAACAAATCATGCCTATAATCTTACCAAATCTCTTACAATAACTCATTTAATACATTTAGTTGAATACCTTTAATTGCGGAAGTCTATAATTAAACATTACGCATAAAATCCATAAGGAAAATAATATATCTCAAGTGAGTATCAATCAATATTCCCGGAGCATCTAATGAAAGACTTCATAAAATAGTATTATTGGTAACTTGGACAAGGAATCTCCCAAGCGAAGTAGAATGCTTGAGCCATCACCTTGCCTCCTCACATTTGCTCACCTGGAACCACACAAGGAAAAAGGAGTGAGAGAGATGATCTCAATGAGTAAACGATAAGGCACATACATATCACATATTCCTTTGAAAAGGAAACACATAAGTTATACACATAGTTCATGATTTATAATTCATGAATCAAGTTGCAATTTAGCAAGGGTTCAATTTGGCAAGTTTACAGAAATCACACTTTTAACTTATAAAGAGTGAAGGCTATTGCTCTATCACTCGAACTTATAAAGGAGAGGTGGCCTTATAGCAAATTCCAACTCCTATCCCTTATAAGGCATGAAGCTGATCAGGCTCCACAGCTAGAACCGCCCCTTCTAGCTAAGGTGGATACACTACCCCTATCCATCAAGTTAAGACCATGTACACAGGTTCCAATGATTACCTGCATCGGCATGAGGATTTTGCATAAAGGGTTAAAGGTACCATAGCTAGAGCTAATGGTAATCATAATTAATAATATCACATAAGGCAACAATAATATGTATCCCAATAACAATAGTGGTTTAACTTTCGAACAAAAGATACAATAATAGTGTAGTTCCACAAAGAATATAAGTTAGGGTGTTAATCACAAGAAATTCTCATTGGGTAAACAAAATAGTGTTGGACCAAAAGTCCTTTGGCAACCCAAGCTTGTCAAAGAAATCATATAATAATATTTTAGAATAGAAGGAACCTGGGTTACAAAAATGTCAAAGGCTCATATAACATGATATCACATATTTGTAACATAACAAAATGTTACTTGTACTTGTAACATAAACATAGTGTTTACTCACACTTGTAGAATGAATACGATGTTTACTCACACTTGTAGAATGAATACAATATTTACTCACACTTGTAGAATGAATACGATGTTTACTCACCTTAGGGTTCCTTTGCTCCTAGCAAACGTAGTCCCTTTGCCCTTCTAAAGCTCCTCAAACTCTAACATAATATTTGATTTACCACTTAGTATTTATTTACTCATGATGCTCCTATCCTATAACTACCCACGCACATATAACATACACATACACTTAGAGTCCACATAAAGGTGTACTCATCACTTGCACATAATACATTGACTTTAAAAGTCTTGCACACTTAGGCCTTATAGGCTTACTTGAGAATACATTACAATCATGTCAATACCTTTCTAAGGTCATCACAATATTATTACCTCAATATCATTTCACTTTAATAATCATCTTAATACACTTTACACTTCTATACATGTCAACTTAACAATTAACCTTTCAAGTATCATGCTTAACTCTTATAATCCTTTTTATTCAATTGTCACTTCATCAACTCAAAACCATGTATTTATTATCAAGTCATCATAACATCTAGTTTCATATTTCCCAATCATATTTGTTTTCTAATCACAATATAAGGTTAAGATACCTTAAGTATACCAAAATGCATTTAAGCTTATCTAGGATCATACCTTCAACTAACATGTAATTTTATTATTTATTATACATATATGCATGTCAATAATCATCAAAACACATCACATAGGAATTATAAATATTGGGACAAAAATATTTATGTAAGCCAAATGCATCACCAAAGTAAAAACTAAATTCTTTTTCTTTTCGCACTTTTCATCTATTTCAGAAATATGTAAAAACATGGTTTGAACCAAGATTTTTCATGTAAACACAATAAAAATCATTTTAGAATTTTAATCTATATGAATCGGCCACACTTGGTGTTGTTTATACATAAAAAATTCAACTTTTGAATTATAGAGCACAAAACCATGAGTTTTCTTGTTTTTGGTATTTTTCGGTCATTTCAGAAATATGCACACAGATTGTTTAAGCTATTATTTTTCATTCAATTATAGCAAATATCAGTTTAAAACACATCCATACATGATTTGGTAGAAATAGATAGTATTTATACAAAAAAAAAAAATCCAAGTTTTAAAGCTTAGGTGAAAAATCATGAGTTTTTGCGCTTTCCGCACTTTTTGTTTATTTCAGTAATATTCAGACACATGATTCAAATCACTATTTTTCATCTAAACAAAACAAATATCATATTAGAGTACTTCCTCACACAAATTAGCAGCCATATATCAATTTAATAAGAGAATTTTCTAACTTCTAAGTTCTAACACAAAAACCTTAAACTCTTTTGTTTTTTGAAACTTTCCGGTTATCGCAGAAATATGCAGAAATATTATTTAATCTAATATTTTTCATCAAAACAAATCAAAAACTAGTTCAGAAAATAACAATACACAAATCACCCTCCCTAGTAATGTTTATGCATAAAAATTGTGATTTTAAGTTATAGAATTCACCTTTGGAGAAATTCCGCAGAAAGAATTGTGTTTTTGGTAGAAAATAGATTTTCTCTCCCAAACTCAGTAATCAACCAGTTCAAAATAATTTTCCCATAATTTATTTCATAGAAATCAGTTTAGAAATTGAAAGAGAAGAAAAACTTACGATTATGGTCAAGAAATCGCGAAACGGAAACGTGTCTTCTTAATTTCGGTAGAGAGGAATATTTTAAGAGGATTTTTCTGCCAAGATACACAAAAATTAAGGTGATGGCTGCTAGAACTCTATTCTAGCCAAAATTTAGAATATATACTAGGGTTTGGGTGAAATTTCTACTAATACCCTTAATGAACTAGGTTAGGAGGATTTTAGTGTAGTCGACTTTTGGGTATATGGGCTTTTTATTTAAATTTTGGGCTGATTATAATTAAAATAAAAAGAATATTTTTCTTATCATTTCTATAATATTTCCCCCAAAAATATTTATTTTAAAATTATTTTAAAATACTCATAAAATCATTTTATGCTTAAAAATTATCTTTATGCATGAAAATTCATTTTATTTAAAATAATTTCCTTTATGCAAATGCACTTCATGTAAATCATTTATTTCACAATAGAAACTCATATTATGCATATTAAAATTAATTTAATATGCCACATGCTCATCAATCACTTAGATCACTAATTTTCACAAAAGCACACACTTAACCTTAATAGTTCTAAATCAAGCAATTTATCACAAAAATTCCTAGGGTGGGTGTAGGTTGTTACAGTAATGTAAAAGATGAAACCAAGTCATCATTTAGTTTGGGTAATGATTAAGGATATGAGTGAAGCTAGGTTAGTGTTTAGCTTTGGTAAGGATTGTTGAGGGTAAAGCTAGATCAGTGTTCAGCTTGGGTAAGAATTGTGAAAGATGAAAGCTAGGTTAGTGTTTAGCTTAGGCAAGAATTGTGAAAGAGGAAAGCTAGATCAGTATTCGGCATGGATAAGAATTATGAAGGATAAAGGTAGAATAGAGCTAGTTCAGTGTTTAGCTTAGACAAGGCTGGATTTGGATGGGGGTACCATATATGGGTTTATTTTTACCATGAGTTTAACATGGGTTTGGGTAGGACCGAACTATGGATTTAGGTGAACCATGAGTTTTGGATTTTGACCATGAGTTTAGGTGGACCATGGATTTTGGGTTTTGACAATGGGTTTAGGTGGACCATGGGTTTTGGGTTTTGACCGGGGGTTTTAGGTGTGACGGTGTTTGGATAGGTTTTAGACTCTTCACAAGGTTCAATCTATGCATGCATGTATGAATGTATGATTGAAAAAGGTTTCCTGAAATACCAAGTTTAGTATTATGGTTCATACAATCCTAAAGGAAGGTTCAATGAGTCATTACATGAAAGGGTAAGGGTGGTTTAAAAGGAAACCATCACACTAAAGATGCAATATACCTAACCACATGTGAGTCAAGTAGCCTCGCATGGGTCCAACAATACGTGCATACTTGTTACATCTCTAAAAGGATTAGAGGATATGTCATGGGCTGGATGATTTCACTATTGGCAAGCAGACCTAAGGAAGGTTGGCCACTCGATGTTACTTTCTATCCTTTGTTTTCCTAAGAAAATAATGTTTTGGACAAGGAGCCCAATGTAGTGATGCGTGAAACAGCCATTTTGTAATACAAGCCAAACTTTTGCTTTATCAAGAGTAGTCCACTTTATCCCTTATTTGAAAAAGATTTTTAAAGTCCCCAGTGGAGTCACCAATTGTAAGGTCTCACCCGAGCACCCGGTCCAATCCTACTAAAGGGGAATCGAAAATGCCCATTTGGGAGAAACATCACGATTGGAACTTGCTATGAGTTTAGAAAATTATACTTTGTAAGTTGTAAGTTGCAAAAGGAGTCACCACTTTAATTTTATTTATTTTTGTTGGGAAAATTAAAGGAAACCCAACTTAATTGACTCTAAAATTATAACATTTATTCCAAGGAAAAACACTAGTCCTCGAATGACCAAAGAGGGTTTGGGGACTAGGTTTTAGTTAAAATAATACAAAAAATTTAATTTGGCTTAAATACGAAATAGCTTTTGTAAAAAAGAAGTTTTTATGTATGCATGAGCAAAAATAATATGATGCATGAAACAAATATTACTCGTGAAATGCATGACAAATATAAGATAATGATAATCACAAGATGCAAAAAGTAAAGGAAAAGTACTTAAAACTATTACAAGGCAAAATGCTAAACCAGGGGATCTTTCCTCTAGCCCTTATAAGTTCTAGGAAAAGCACACATTCCCCAAATGTAATTTAAACAACTAAAGTAAGAAAAATAATAAAAACAATTGTAATAAAAAGAACTAAAATTTTGACTTTTATTTAAGAAAAATAATTTCAACCCTAAGATGTGTGAAGAAGGTGATAAAGGGAAGAAGTTGTTAATTTTAGCGGAGTTGAATGCCTTAAAGATGGCAAGCCTGCATATCCCTTTGAATGGGAATCAAACCCCATGCAATTCTTCCTTCTTGCGAAGGAAGGGTTTTAAGTCATAGGCTTTGTTATCATGTTTTGATTGATTTTAAAGGGCTTAGAGATTTGTTAATTAGGTCAGATTTTAATTGACAAAAATTAGATATTTTCATATTTAGATCTTGAAATTGAAATTGAAAAGGAAAAGGAATGAACTTTTACCTTTGGCTTTCGTTAGCGAGGAAGGTAGGGAGCGAGCTTAGCACCGGATCTAAGTTCCACCTTGGCCTAGGGATATCACGAGCACTCCTTTTAGAAGAAGGACTCTTGAATAGTGTAAACTCTTCTTGGAGGGATTTGGATAATAACTTTGCTTGAGAAACATGAATTCCCTTTGAAAGAAAGGGCTTGAATTGAACCTTTTCTTAATTAGAAAGCTTAAGAATAAAACTTGAGATGATTAGGAGGCTTGTGAATGGGGTTTTAAGATGATTAGGAAACTTATGAATGAGGTTTTATATGATAGAGGAGGTTTTGATGGTTGGAAAGCTTAGAAATAGGGTTTAGAAAGCTTTAAGGAGAGTATAGAAGCATGTAATAGTGTGTTTCTAGTTGTTATGAGGTGCAAGGTATTTATAAGAGGAGTTTGGGGCTAAAAATTTATAGTTTTTGGGTAGGATTCTGAAAGGGGCACGCTGCAGTAACTGAGGTGTCAACTGCGGTAACTGTAGTGGTTACTACAGGGCTAGCTATGGTAGCCAATTGGCTGCCATAGGGACCTCTGTGGTAATTGCAGAGGCAGCAGCGGTAACTATAGCCGGCTGTGAGTTACCGCAGCGGGCCCGCGGATTGCTGCAATTCATTTTTCAACCCATTCTTATTCATTTTTAACCTGATTTGAGCCCAGTTTGATTCTATGGGTTCATAATTGAGTGCTAATTGTCTGAAGGTGCAAGTTTCAAGAAATTTTTTTCAACAGGGCTCTGCCTCGCACCCTGCAAGGGGCACTGCCCCCTTAACTCCTGCCCGCTAATCGGCTAGTGCGACTGCCGTATGCGTAGCGCACGAATCTTAGCAAGTCTCAAGCTGTGGTCAGATCCTAAGGGTGCAAATTTGAGAGTTCACACTAATTAAACCAATTTTAATTAAGAACCTAATTGGATGTGGTTACCCACACACCTTCATCTATGCGCACCTCACGACATGTGTACACAAGGTTGCATGCTTGTAGTTGTGCAGCACATCTAGTAGGCCACTAAACTTCAATTTCTTACTAAAATGCATCATTTCCTTGATTTTATGAGTTGGATGTTTCAAAATAGACATGTATATATACAAACACCAATGATAACTCTGAAGCATTAGATTAAACAATGGAATCAAAGCATTAAGATTATTAATCTATAAACATGCAAGTGATCTAATTTTATTAATTTAACTCAATTTAAATAGATCTAAGGAATGATAATATAACATGAACATAATTCATAATAAAACCAATTGAGTAGAACATCGAGAAAGAATAAACTTTACACTGGCAAGAAATATGTCACTACCTAGAATCATAATAAGATCAAGATAATGGACATATTAATAAAGATTAAAACTAAAATTGAAAAATTGATTCTAAATGAAAACAAATGATTAAGAACTGGTCCCAATCATCATAATTCATTTCAAATGCTACAAGAGTGTATAATCATATGAATCATAATAAGCAACGTCAAAAAAACAAAAGGATTAGCTTAAAAACACTATCAAATGAGAATAAATGGAGCAAGGATAATAAAACTAATATTCAAGGAAAAAACCTAAAAACCAAAAAGGTTTGAGTTGGAAACTTATTCCAATCATCCTTCCCATCTCTAATAATCATAATAACAAATCAACAATCATAGAAATACAAACTATAGTAGATATCCACGTATAAATGAGCATACAATAATAATTAAACATATTGACAAAGATTCAGTTGAGAACTTGTCCTAACCCAAACCATATCCAATAAATGAAAAACACATATAAAAGGATACCAAGAATAGATCAATAATATAGAATCAAACAGAAACATGCACAAACATGATTACATTACTAAAAATTGTAAGTAAATAAAAAATGACATAAAAAAATGAATTACTCACCATTCTAACCTATTCCTTTGATTAACTCAAGTCCATTTAAGGCTTAAAGCAATAGGAATATCTATTTTGGTGGAGAAAACCCCTTCGATTTAACCCCTCAAATTTCACATCAAATTTGCACCATTCCTTTTAAAGATGAAGAACACAAGCATTCTTTTGACTTTTTAGCTCAATCGATGGGGTTTTTGGTATTCAAATGCTTATGTCTAAATTAGGGTTCAAAGAGAGTTTTTTTTTTTTTTTATTACTGCCAAAAGATGTTTTTAGGGTTAAGTTTAGGATGATTATATAGAACTTGCCATTTGAAAAGTTTCCTTTCGAAGAATATCCTTGCCTTGTATAGGGGAGACAAAATCCCCTAAAGTTAGTTGATTTTGTGGCTAGACATGAGTTCGGATGAAGAAAAAAGGATTAGAGGCCCAAAGGGAGAAACCTATAAGGTTAACACGCATGGAGGGGCACATACCTGTAGCTAGCTTGGACTACCTACATGTGTCCTAGTGCAAGCCTATAGCTATATGTGCATGCACTTAGGCTATAAGCATGTTCTCATAGGTCCATGCATACCCCTGTGCTCGGCTTTTGACAGTCTCTAAAGGTACGTAAAATAATAGATTTCAATTTAAATTGTTTCTAAAACAAAGTATAAGCATAGAAACATAAAAAATAGAACAGAAACTCTAAAGTTCACGATTGTGAATTGTCATTTCTAAAAGAATACTATCGTGTGTCATCATCGAGTTTGAGGGATGAAAATTAAGCATTCACAAAATGTATGTCATCACTTGGAGAAAGCATGGCAAAGGCGTGTCACACCACCTTCACTTTTACATATTTTTACTTTTTTTTTTCTTTCATTTCCAATTTCTTTCTTCTCTAATGTAAACTCTAATGGCCATACTATCTTTATTTCTTTAGTTTACTCACATTTAATCATATACAATTTCATTACATGTGATAGTTCAATTCTTTGATCTCATTTGAAAAATTCTTATCCTACTAACACAATATTTACTTATTCATATAATAGTATACTTGATATTAATAATAATAATGAACTTGAGACACACAACAAATTACATAACATATGTATATAACCTATTTAGACTTGACATCCATGCTAGTAAGAATTTGGGGTATTACATTACTAAATATAGTTAGGTCAATGAAAACTCAAGCCAACTTTCTAATTCTTTTTTGGGAGAATACACTACTTATGACTACTTATATACTTAATTGTGTGCCTAGTAAATCTATGCCAAATACTCCATATGAACTTTGGAATGATTGAAAGCTAAAGTTAAATCATTTGCGCCTTTAGGCCTCGATAAGGTATGTTCACTCGACCTCTCATAAGTTTAGGAAGCTTGGCCTAAGCACTAGCAAGAATGCATTCATTTAGGTATCCTAAACATTCTAAAGGATATGTGATGAATAGAGA
The DNA here is from genome assembly GCA_947687605.1 of Reutealis trisperma. Taxonomy (NCBI): domain Eukaryota; kingdom Viridiplantae; phylum Streptophyta; class Magnoliopsida; order Malpighiales; family Euphorbiaceae; genus Reutealis; species Reutealis trisperma. The sequence continues at coordinate 121,016 of CANTUT010000587.1, forward strand.
ATATCCTGATAGGTATACGATAGAAATAAAGTCCATAGATTTGGAATTCTTAGAGAGTGAATTCCTAAGTATTGGTGAAGTCCACAAAGAATCATCATTATATGAGTTACATAATGACACTCCTCCTATCTTAGGCAAAGGGAGGAATTACAACCTCTTCAAGTAGTTTCCATAGATAGTGGGAGCAATTAGCAAAAAGTGAATGTGGACATGTACCTTAGTGACCTTTTAAGATTACAAGGGATGTATTATAGTGTTCTCTCTCTCTCTGATGTAGACAAGCCTACTTCTATTTGAAGCACTTACTTCACCTACTTGTAAAGAATGGCTTACTACTATATAGGACTAAATGGAATCAATGGCAGAGAATGAAGTATGGAAGTTGGTTTATCATCCGCTAGGGTGGAAGAACATTGGGAACAAATGGATCTTAAAAATAAAGCATAAAGTCAATGGTTCAATTGACAAGTAAAAGGCCTTGTTAAAGGCTATACTTAAAAGGAAGGTATAGACTATGAACAGAAATTTTCTTCTATGCTGAGAATTGTCTCAATTTGCTTGAATCTAATTTTAATAGCTCATATAGATTTGGAGCTACATCACATGGATGTCAAGACAACATTCCTCAATAGAGGATTAGATAAGGAAATCTTTATGGTTCAACCTCTTAGATTTGTTGCTAAGGGAAAAGAATACAAATTTTGTCATTTTAAATGATCCATTTATGATATGAAACAATCATCTAAGGAGTGCTACTTAAGGCTTCATGAAGCAATCATTTCAATTTGTTTGAATATGATAGAAGAAGATCAATGCGTGTATGTCAAAAAGCCAACTGATTGAATTTTGATTCTATCATTGTATGTGGGTGACATTCTATTAGTTGGGAGCAACATAAAGACAATCAATACCATTAAATAGTGGTTGTCCACTGTTTTTGAGATGAAGGATTTAGGTATAGTTATGTATTAGAAATAAAATTCATGAGAACCCATTCTAAGAAAATTCTTGGTTTGTCTCAAGAGAATTATATAAATGAAGTCTTATAATGATTCTGTATGCATTATTGAAAACTCATTAATACTCTATTGAGAAAGCTGAGCTCTTTTTCTTGATCAATGTCCTAAGAAAAATGAGGAATAGGAAAAGATGAATAAGGTTTCTTATGCTAGTGTAGTAGGTATTTTGATGTATGCTATGTTGCATACACACCTAACATTTACCTTTTAGTTAGTTTTGTTAGATGATATCAAAGTAATCTAAGTCTCATTCATTAGGAAGCTGTAAAGATTTGTTTGTTACCTTCATAGTACTACTGATCTCATTCTCTATTTCCATGGAAAAGATTTAAGATTAAAAGGTCTTTGTGATACTGATTAGGATGGTGATAGAGATGACAAAAATCGACCTTTGAATAGGAATTTATCCTTAGAAGGACCAATTTCTCAGTGCAACAAAAATCAAAGTTACATTGTGCTACCCATAATGGAAGCTAAATATGTCACATGTTCAATAGCAATGCAAGATGCAAATGGTTGAGGAAGTTCTTATGTCAGTTCGAAGCCACTACCCAAATGACAAAACAATTGAAATTATTTTGATAGCATGGTAGTATTAGAATATTTTAAGGACCTTAAGTATTATGGTAAGACTAAATACATAGATATATGATATCACTACAATCATGATATGGTCAAAAAAAGAGAGGTTACCCTAAAGCACATTTCCACCAATAGCATAGTGGCTAATCCATTAACAAAACTTATTGCTTGAGATCTATTTCAGATTCATGTTAGAGCATTAGGACTTCGAAGATTTGATGTGCACAATTTTATTGTAAAAAAGTATTAGTTCTTCTATTTATGATTATGTTCATATTATCTAATACACAAGGCACATGTTTAATATCAGAAGACTTTGATAAGCTGACTCACATGAATGATTGCCCTAGTACCTTGTTGGTGGGTAGGATGAGATGATAGTATTATAAATGACACCTATGTAGGTGCTTTGTAATAAGTCACATAAGTTGTACATTGAAACTCAATAAAGACTAAAATGAAACTTAATAAAGTTGAATATGGATTTCCAACAAAAGCATAGTGGCTGATCCATTAATAAAAATTATTGCTCAATATCTATTTCAGATTCATGTTAAAGCATTAGGACTTTGAAGATTTGATGTGCTAGGGTTGTTTGTTGGACAAATTTATTGTAAAAGAGTATCAGTTCTTCTATTTATGATTATGTTCATATATCTGATACACAAGGCACATGTTTAATATCAGAAGACTTTGATCAACTGACTCACATGAATGATCACCCTAATACCTTGTTGGTGGGCAGGATGAGATGATAGTATTATAAATGACACCTATGTAGGTGCTTTATAATAAGTCACATAAGTTGTACATTGAAACTCAATAAAGACTAAAATGAAACTTTAATAAAGTTGAATATAGATTTTAACCACATATCCATATTAAGCTTGACTAGATCCGGATAAAAATATTTTTAGTAAACATATGAAATATATATATATTTAAGTAATATATAAGAGAGATCCATGTGACGTTTGAGAAAGTAAAGTCCTATTGAGTGGGAGCTCCACTATTATATGTAAATTTGTATTATACGTACTTAAATTGACCTATTAAGGAATAACATTATTAACACTCTCTTGGTCACTATATATGCCTTAAAATTAATTAGATATTGCCCTTAGGACTTAAAGTTATATTATTATGAAGTTAGATTTGGGAATAATTTTCTTAATTATGTCATATAATGTGACAATGTTAATGTAATCATATGAGGCATGGCTAGAAAATTATTCAAATAAAAATGAACTGATGTAGCCCTCAAGGAAGATATTTTGATAACATACATTGAGTTGACGATCCATAGCCCCTAGTGATTACCTTATTTAGTGTGTAAAGTAATCATGGATACATATCTCTCTTTTCTCAAGACAGGTTGAAAGTACCTAATCATGTGTGATCAAATTATTTAGGATATGGATAAAATATTTTTTAAAAAATTTACTATGTTAGTTAGGTGGTAGCTTAATGTAGTAATTTTATATTTGTAAGTTTCTTCAAGTCATATACTCTATTATTTTTTATGTATATATACATGTTATATTGAGATCTAGAAATCCTATGTGGAAAAGTAGGAAATGTGAAATTACGTCCACTTGTTTATAATAAAAAAATAATTATTTATTAATTATTTGATTTACTAGTTAAGGATAAATAGAGTTTAAGATAAAATTAAAACTACAAATATGTATCTTACAAGGAATAGGTTTTCTAACCCTAATCTCTTGTTAAGTGGAGATACATATACATGACATATCTCTCCCTAAAAAAGTTAAGATTCATGGATAATGGTTTACAACCCTTTGAAAAAAAAATTTATTCCACCTGTGTGTGATTTAGAATAGTGAGAGTGTAAATTTTTTGGAAGGACATTTTTGACTTTCTCTATCTCATAGTGTGCTTATTTTTAATTTTTTGGTATGAAAATTACTTGTTTACAATATTCATAGTTTGTAAATCTAAACTCGATCAACTGGTTTTCAATATAAAGCCCTAGATTATTGGGTATAGTATTTTCTAACAACATAAAACCATAAATATCAATTTAAAACTCTAATTACAGTTGAAACTCTAATATAATAATAATTTTTTTCTTCAACTAATGTATTTGATTTTTATAGTCAGATTATAAAAATAGATTTTTTCATTTGAGAATTTCTTAATTTCAATGTGAATAATCAGCATTTAATTAAGTAAGAAAAGTGAACTTAATAATGTAAATTATAAAAATTGAATCTTAATATCATTTAAAAAAATAGTAAATAAAAAAATGCAAGCAAATGTAAAACAAAGCATTAGCACCACCTCATCCTAATCAATGTTGTTAAAATTGGATCATATCAAATAGTCAAATGGATTAAACTAGAAATTAATTATTGGTTCAATTCAAAAGTCTGAAAATTAAATATGACAAAATGATGTCATTTTAATATAAAAAATAAAATGAAAAGAAAATTAAAAAAAATTGATCAGACCATCAAATTGGATGGATCACACTGAAAACTGATGAGAAAACTGATTTATTGTTTAGTTTAATTTCAAAATATTGTTTCTAATGTTGAAATTGCGATCGAACAATCAAATTGAAATGATCAAACTGAAAACTGATGAAAAGATTGGTTCGCTGTTAGGTTCAATTTTAAAAGTATTGCTCCTAACGTTGAAAATTGCGGCATTTCGAAAATGAGACGGACCCTGCCGAAAAGCGACAGAAATTTTGTTGCCAAGTTGCAATTTGCAACGTGGACCCGTTGAAATGTGGCTTTTCGGTAGAGTATTGAAAATTGATTGTGATGTGGCTTTTCGGTGGAATATTAAAAATTGATTGTTACATGTCCATGATTCATTCAATCAATTGCCAGGTCACTCATTAGCAGAATTATGAAATTAACTTGTCGTGTAGATTTTAATTATATATTTTTTATTTAATTCTTTTTTTTATATTTTACAATAAACATATTATTATATAATATTTTTTATTAAATTCAAATATTATATTTTGATAATGTTGAGCATTAATATAAAGAAATATATAGGTCAAATGTACAAGATATGTGACAACTAAAAAAATAATAAAAAATATTATATGCATTGATATTTATACATTTTAGGAGAAAGTATAAAAAACTACCCTTAATTTAATATTTTTCTTAAAAAGGACTTGTGATATTGTTTTTCAAACATTTAGATTCTTATTGTAATTCACTTCTTTGAACACTTAAATATCGAATTCATTAATACCATGTAAGACTTACTTTTAGATTAAAATAAATCTTAATTAATTATAAAAGTTAAAAATATTTTTTAAGAAAAAAGTGTCACGATTCAAACTTAAAGGCACGTGATCGGCATTAGAACACAGGAGATGCACGTAGCTACCAGCGCCCGTAGTAAGTTTGATACTCACGAAACGACTAAACTATCAAGTGATAATTGTAACTATCACAAAACAGGGTTATAGACTCGCAAATTAAGCAGAACCAACCAAACATCAAGTCACATCATGCCACACTAGGCCAACAAAACTATTATCACAAAATATCATATACTATTTAATTGATTTCTGCTTAACAAAACAATTTATTAACTCAAAGGAAATCATACAACTGACAATTAAAATAAATTACAGATAATAGTGATAACATTATGAAGTTCTAGAATGATAATACAAATATATGAATATTATTTAAATAACTCAATAATTAAATACAAAACACTGCCGAAGAATGGAAGTCAGCATAGCTCAATTTAAAGCATCTTCACAAGCTCATTCCACCACCTAGAAAAATAAATTAAACAAGAATGAGCATTTGACTCAGTGAATAATACTATCTAATATATTAACCTGGTGTCCTTTAGACAGATTTCCAATGTTCATGTTGTGTATCATATCACAGATATAGACAAATCATACAAGCAACATAAGGATGGGATACAGTCCACAGAAACTACGCTAAACTCAATGTGGGGAGCTGACCCCATATACCCAACTCTCTTAGTCCAACTCTATCTCTTAGTCCAATACTAGGGCCGCAATCGTCCCTGCCCTAAGCCATGCAGCGCTGACTCGACTGGCAATAGCACTAAGCAATGAGCAAGGCCGCAGCCATCATACAACAATCATAGCTCATCAATCATCATAGCATCATCATCATATCATAAACCTATATGGCTCTATCTCACTCCAATCCCATCTAACAATTACAAACAATAATCCACACAATTTAATGCAACATACGCATGCACATGCTTAATATTCAATTAATATATAATGCATAAGTATATATACTCACACACACACACAAAATAATGCTAATGCATGAAAATAGGAAAATATATTAAATAATATCACTCACCTACTTGATGACACATCTAACCAACATCCCCTTTGAAGTGTGACCTTTGGTGACAAAAGGATGCCGGAGACACCGACTTCGAATAACATATGAGATTATTAGAAAAGGACAACTCATCTCTATAGATATAATTAAATGACTATTAAGATTCTTGCTAATCTTACTGAAATTTTAGCAGAATTTTCCTGAGAACTAGGACTTTGCCCAATTGTAACAAAGAAAACAAACACTTCTAAACAGATATCTCAATTTACAATATTCCATCAAAGCTCCGTAATTTCCCCTCCTGGGGCTCCAACTCAATCAACAACACAACCAAATCCAATTCTCATGCTATAATCAAAATTATTCTTAATAAAGTCAATTAACTTATTTCATTAATTAAATTTCAAGTTCGTCATTTTAATTAAAATCATTTCATTTATTTTTAATAAAGTTCACATAAAATTAATTTTATCATATTAAATTCATTTTCTATATAAATTCATAAAATTATCAATTATCTAATCAAATCTAATAAATTTAATGTTAATTCAATCTATAATTCAATAATAATTGAAATTCAAGGGTTTCAAATTTACCCACGTAAAATTTGATCAAACAAACGTCAAAAATCACATCAAAACGGTGAGACAAAATTGTTGGACCTGGATCAACACATTACTACTAGAGCTCCATCGACCGGCTGAAAGAATGGTAGAGCCAAATGCAGTGGAAGTAAGGTAGTGGGGTGAAATTTCAAATGTTTTAAAATTTCACTTCATCCATTTTTGGTCCAAACATCCATTCAAGCAATCAATTAATTTGTGTATAAAACACATATGCATAGAAAGAAGAAAGAAGAGTAATCATATTACCTCTTGAAGGTTCCTTCTTTCTTTAACAAAAAGCTTCCCAAAATGTGAAGTCTCTAGATCATCCACACTTAGCTTACCTCTAAGTTTCCTTTAGTTTCTTTGCTGTTCTTGAATCCTTCTTTGGTTGCCCAATTTTGATTCGAGATTTTTCCTCAAAAACCTTTAGGAAGTTAAGGTTTCTCTTTGATTTGTTTTGGACTAAACATATTTTCAATTTGCAAGCATTTGTATTTTCATAAAGAACAAAGAACAGAATTAAAGATCAAAAGAAAATTTGAAGAAACATTTTCTTCATTTTTCTTTCTCTCTCTCAACTTCTCTTTCTAAAATGCTTCAAAATGAAAAATGATGTTCACTCTTCTTTTATAACATAAAACCATTAAGTCTTTGCACCAAAAGACCATTCCACCCTTTTAGCTTATCAATGATGAAGAGGCAAAGGTGAACTTTGCTTCTTCGAATAGTGAAATGATCATTTTATCCTTTAGGGGTAAAATGGACATTTCTATTAGTCAAAAGATGTAATTATAATTTTAACCTTAGTAGAAAATTCTCTAACCCCTAAACTCATCACATAGGCTTATGAATAGTGAATTTTCTCTAACCCCTAAAATTGCCTCTTTTCCATATCACATATGGGCTTAGGCCACATAGCATGTGTTAAGGGTTTTCACTAAGTTTAAAATTAAGTTTTTGATTTAGTCCAAATTAATTTTCAATTTAATATTTCTCATTTGCATCATATACAAATTAAGATTTAATTCAATAGAAACCTTCATAGATTAAACATTGGGACATGCTAGGGTCCTTATAAATTTAATTATATGTTTAATCGTTTTACCACTAATCAATTAATAAAACACTTTAATTAATTATTATGGTAAACCATTTACACTTGGAAGGTGATCACTATTGGGTGTGTGACTTTCTAAGTTCATCTCTAATTAGCAATGGAAATGAGAAAAAATTTTTGTCTAGTAATGTGAAATCCCCACTTCACACTTAGTCTCATAAGTTATAAGTAATAGCAAGCATTCCATGTCACGACTGCCTAATTAGAAATGAATGTTTATAATTGATAACTTTAAACATCACATGGACCATCAATCATAAATTATCATGCACTACAATCCCTTCATTAAAGATCCCAATCTTGGCTAGGGTAATGATTTATGTCAAACCCTAATGTGCCAAAAGAAAAGAAGAAATAGTTTTTTTAAGTTTTCTTTTAATGTCCAATCCTTTTTCTTAGTTCTTTGTGAAGAACAAAATTACTAGCAATTTGAAAATGAGTTTAGTCCAAAACAGTAAAAGAAAAACCTTGTCTACCTAAAGGTTTTTGAGGGAAAAATCTTGAATCAATTTGGGCAACCAAGAGAGGTATTAAAGAACTCCAAATAAACCAAAGGAAACTTAGAGGTGAGCTAGGTGTGAATGATCTAGAGGCTTCACACTTGGGAAGCTCTTTGTTAAAGAAAGAATGAACCTTCAAGAGATAATATGACTCTTCCTTCTTCTTACTAAGCATATGTGTTTTACACACAAATTAATTGATTACTTGAATGGATGTTTGGACCAAAATGGTTAAAGTGAAAATTTAAAATGTTTGAAATTTCACCCTACCACCTTCCTTCTGCTGCATTTGGGTCCACCATTCCTTTAATTGATATCAGAGCCACTTAATTTCTAGGTAAAACCTTTGTATATGTTGTTTTGGGGGTTTTGATTTGGTTGAAAAAGAGTTGATGCACAAATGTTGTGCTCTCGGACACAGAATTCGCACCCACGAATTAGAAATTAGGATTGGCAAATTGCAACCGTGAATTTGATGTCGCATTTGCAAATTTGAGGATTAGAACAAATGTTGTATAGGTCAATTTAGAGAATTGCAATTGCGATTCAAATTTCGCTCTTGCAAAATCCGTATCACTGCCGCGATAGTGGTTGCGATTTTCGCTATGTCTGTACCCAACTTTATTTTTTTCCAAAATTGTTTTGGATTTATTTTTCAATCAAATAAATTTCTATGACTTAAAATATGATTTTAAGCTATAGAAACCTTGAATATGTGATATTCAAAATGGATAGTTTGGAAATGTTCCAATGATGAATAACATATTTATAAATGCAATTGTTGTATATATATGTTTTGTTGTTGTTTGAGAGGCATGGATGGTTGATCATGGATTTGGAAACCATAATGTATGATTTCTAATATGGACATGTAATAATTAATTTTATTATTTGATGGGATGTAATTAAATGTTAATTACTCATTTTGATTGTAAATTAATTTCATTGAGCCTATAAGCTCTTTTGTTTTTATAATCTCACCTTGGAATGCCAAGGTTACTAATGTACATATAGAGATGTGGAAATGCAAGAATAAGAAGAGGTTCAACCCATGAAGATGTCTAGTGGGAGCATGAAGATACAAATGTTGTAATTTCATGTTTGTAATTTGTTTAACCTAAATCCCATATCCATTCCTTATGGCTAGGAAATGGATCCATAGAATCCATGATCATACCTATGTGTATATTGTCCATTTTACGATATATATATATATATATGTGATATATATGAATGCATGTGATGTATGTTTAAAATGGATAATGTGCAGAGTGAGACTAATTTATAAAGCCCGAAAATCTTCCAAAGAAAATATCAAGTCATGGTTCTCCATTAGAGTAATAATTCAAGAAAAATTCAAACACTTATGTCATTAGTTATAGATACATAGCGGTGATATATTTGGTTTAAATGTTTTTTTTTTTAAGTTGTTGTAAAGTATGTGATTTTACGAATGTAACATACAGTGTATGTCAATAACAACAATGAGCATCTGAGACATATGAAGTTCAAATCATTATACTTGTTGGTCCAATGGGTATGACTTGACTAGTGTGAAAAGCCAATAACGATAATGTGTATCTGAGATTGGAAACACTAGGAACCGGATTGATTGAACCTCATAAAGATTTATGATAAACAAATGTTGTTCACTTATTAGATATCAAAATTCCAATAACAATAATGTGTATTTGAGGAATTTGTGATAATCTAATAAGACTTCAATCACCTATTAGAAATCTACCCCAATAAGATTTGTGTTTCCTATTTAGAAGTATAGGATTTGCCAAATTAGTAGGATTGTCATTTTGATTAAAGACCAAATCATTATGGTAGCTACACAATTACATAAGTTATTAATCTTGTTATTTTCTGCATTTTGATAATATGAAATTAACAAAGCCACCTGTGAATATATTTAATTCTTTTAGGCTCACAAGGCCTATATCTATGGATTGGTTTGATAACCTTAAAATAGTCCTTGCATTTGAGTACATAGTGTATGCATTCAACTTGATTTGTTCTTGGTCTTTTAAAGAAAAGACTACTCCAAAGGAACATATCACTTTAAATGCAATAGAAACAAAATGTTGGATGAGGTTGATGTTATATGGTTGTTTTATAAGTCAAGGGGTGCAAAAACAACATGTAAACATAACAAGACTCCAAGTAATTATGCATCATCTACAAGAGTTGTATGATGAATATAAATATATTGATTAATATGAGATATTAAGGCAATTATTTTGTTTGAATATAAAGAAAATTATAAAGAAAGAAATAGGAAAAGAAAAGAAAGAAAAAGGAAAGGAAAATAAATTGTAAAGGAAGAAAAGAAGAAAGTGTTTCTTCTTGATCATCATAATTTTTTTTTTCTTTTTCTTCTCCATATTTTTCATTCTTGTTCTTGTTCTTACTATTCAACTAGAGTAAGAAATTAGATAAAAGAAATCAAAGAAAAAATGTTTTATCTTTAATTTCTTATTTTGCTATTTTTCTATCTAGTATTCTTTGTGAAAGAATTTGAATTGTGAGTAACCTCTTTTATTTCTTCATGATTTTTAATTAAACTAAATTTGGAATTATTTTCATATAATGATTAAATTCATCAAACAACTAGAGAGTCTAGATGTTTTGATGAATAATAATTTTAAATAATTTAATTCTTAAAATTCATTCCAAATTTCCATTAGATGGAAAATGCACTTTAAGGTAATAGAAAAAGTTTTTATTATAAATCCTAAAAGGGAAATTGCAAGGGATAAGTCCTTAGATGATGATATAGTTGACAAAAGAAAATATTTCTATTATCAATGTTGTGAATATTGGAAAAGTAATTGTTCTAAGTATTGTAAATACTTAAAGACAAAGAGAAGGATAAACCTTGTGAAGGTAAATTTATCTCTTATTACTATATTCCAATGATTTATATAGTTCATCTATTGCTAGGATTTATGACACAGGTGCTTTTGTCCCATATGCATGATTAGATTAAGCAACGGAGCATACAAATTAGATGAAGTGATTTTAAAAGATCTAAGGGGTAAAGTGTTTGTTTCCAAAGAGCTTTTAAAATACTTCATAATGATTTTAAAATCATGTTTTGTAAATCATGTATGTATTTCATACTTAAGTTACATTATTCTGTAACTTCAAGGAATTGTGAATTCCTTTACTAGAAAAATGTTTGCATGGTTTATTATGGTAATAAACATGAGAGTATGAATTATATGTTTGATGTATTATTATTAAGTTAATAATAACAAAACAACTCCAAGTGAAGTGCTTTTATGATAATGCCATAAAGAACTCCAATCTAAATCCAATATGATTTCTTTGATTAGTTTGTTTAGTTAAAGATAAGATAACTTAATTGGATAACATGTGTCACTACCCCATTAGGGTGTGAACTTATTTCAACTTAGAAGTCTAGTATTTAATGAAAAAACAACTAGATAAACTTTTGTTGGACAAAAGGATAGAAATCAAAAAAGTTTTAGAATTTATGCATATAGATGCATTAATACCATTTGTGAAATGGTTAGTGGGAGTTTATCCTAATTCATTGTATTTACCTCTATTTATGATATTGACCCATTTGGAAAAGGTAAATAAAATGAATTGTTCATTTGAATTTTTGAAACATTCAAGAAATTCAAGATGAAAATTAAAATAAATATTAAGGGTATTTAATACAAAAAGGGAAAGAGTATCATGACCCTTTGATTTGATCGAAGTGGGGAGAACTTGATCACCAATTTTTGAGGAATTCCTTAAATATAAAAATTGGCATATAATCATAATTCTTTTTAGGAAATCCATACATGATGGTACACTCAAAAGAATAAATTATAACATATATGATATGATGTAATAGATGATGAACTATAAAAGTTTTGTTTATTTCCTTATGGAAATTTACAAATAATAGTATAATATTCTTAAATAGAATTTTCTCCAAAGTCTGTCATATCCTAACTCATATATGATATGATATGGATAGATATCAAAATTCTTACTCATAATTTGATTTGAGATATCTAGCTTATTTGATAAGCTGAAGTTAGACAATTAGAAGATAATTATAATTAAAATAAGGTTTGTTGGATATCCTAAAGGCGGTTTAGGATAGTATTTCTATCTTTTGCATAACAAAGAGTTGTTAGCAAAGATGTTATTTCTTGATAAAATGTTTATTCAAGAAATTGTCATATTGAGAAAGATAGAATGATTGAGTGAATGTCATCCAATAATATCCAACAAAATGATCAAAGTAAAATTTGGTCAATCCTATGAAAAGTCTAAAACTAACTAAATGTTTTATCCTTATAAGTTGCTAAAGTTTTAGTAGAATACTTGATTTTTCTATAAGATATGATTTCCTTTATATGAATTCACAATAGTTGTATATTCATGATGAAATAAATCATAAGATAATAAAATATCTAATCTTAAAAAAAATATAATTTACTTTATATGAATGCACAAAAGTTGTACATTCATGATGAAGCAAATTATGAGACAATTCTATTATAGCTATATATGATATAGCAATGCATAATGATTATGAGTTTGACATATAGATGTCAATACTTGTTTTCTTTTTCTAGAAAAGAAAACATAATCATGGAATAAATTTAAAGGCTTGGAGTCTTAAGAAAATTCTAAAGTATGCAAAACCTTAATGAGTTGTATCATCGCAAGATGAATCCTTAATGTGCAAAAGGATAGTGGAGCATCCTCACTTTCAAGTTTTGTACATGGGTAACACATTAGTTTGTAAAAGTATTAATATATTTGCATTTGTAAAGTGGTTTTACCATTACTTTCTTCATTTTGACTTGAGATAAATATTTTACATTCTTGTTAATTCATATCTATAGAGATAGATTGAATAGAATGCTAAATATGTCTAAGTCAATATTTGGAAAAGATGCTAAAAAGTTCAACATGCTAATTCCAAAAGTTTTATTTCCTATAATTTCAATATCCACTTTTTGAGGGTTGATTCCCTAGACACCCAAAGCAAGTATGGCATTGATTCCTTATAGTATGACTATAGGAAATCTAAACTATACAAGAGTTATATAATGAGCCAAACATTGACAATGTTGTTAGTATGACTAATAGATTCTAATCCTATCTAGGATAAAATTATTGGAAATATAATCAAAATTATTCTAAAGTACTTGAGAAATATTTAAGATTTGATTTTGATAAATGAAGAATGTTACTACATAAATGATAGAGTGTCTATCATTAGGATTGTTATTATATGTGATGAAGAAATAATTTGCTAGAAAAGTTCTAAGCAAATTGTTATTACTAACTTCATTGTGGAAGCTGAATTTCCTACATAGGATGTTGCAAATAAGAAACTATTTTGGATTTAGCAGTTATGAACTATTATAAGAGTTTCTCCAGTACATCACAAGTATCTCTCTATTGTGATAATAATGGAGCCTGAGCTTATGGCAAGGCAACTTAAGTCTCACACTGAAATCCATAATATTTCAAAGGGCATTATGATATTATCAAATCAATTGTTGGAATAGGGCATTCTAGCCTTGTAGAAAATAGCATTAACTATTAACTTGGTTAATACATTAACTAAAGTCAAAAGTTAGTAACAGTTAAACTTCATCTTAAGAAGATGAGTTTCTGATACTAAGCAAAATGGCTCTAGTGCAAGTGGGAGATTGATAGCAGTATGTGCCTTAAGAGTTATATAATAGTTATGTAATAGTAGATATTAATTCCCAATGGCATAATATATATATATATATATATATATATTCATAATTGGAAAAGGGTTTCATATTATTGAATATAGTCCTTAAGTATTTGTAAGAGGATCTATTCTCAAGTGTTGAGAATATGGGAGACAGATCGCTCTTGTACAAATATTTTAAATATGTTCATGGTTATAGGATTAATGACTGGGCATCATTAATTCCAGAATACTATCACCTTTGTTTATTTTCTATAATCAGTATATGATATGGATGATTATAGAGGCACTGAGTCTCATGCAACTTAATATGTGATGTCGATGCAAACAAGTGGATATTCATAGGATGAATAGTCAAACTGTGACATTAGATGATAATAATATGGGGTTTTACTACTTGTCAATTATTCACCTTTTAGGTCATAATAGTGCCTATAATCCTTTGACTTGAGAGATACTATATCTTATACATAGGTGGTTAGAATTTATTACTGCTTACATAGACATATTATTCATGAACGGATATATGGCATGTGATAGTTTTAATTTGTTATGTATGGAGGTAAGTGACTGCCAAGTTAGAATTCATTACCTCAGGTAAATGAGATTAAGATCCTATAAGATTTGGTTATTCTTGATAACTAAAGCTCCTGGCCAAAACAGACATATTCACTAGAAAGAGTTTCTAGTAGGAATCTAATCTCATCAAGAATTAGAACCGAGATAAAGACATAGAATTGAAGCACATTAGGATTTGACATAAACCATTACCCTAGCCAAGATTGGGATCTTTAATGAAGGGATTCTATTGCATGATATTTTATGTTCGATGGTCCATGTGATGTTTATAGTTATCAACTATAAACATTCATTTCTAATTAGGTAGTCGTGTTATGGAAACTATAAACATTCATTTCTAATTAGGTAGTCATGATATGGAATGTTAGTTGTCATTCATGACTTATGGGACTAAGTATGAAGTGGGGATTTCACATTAGTAGAGAAAAATGTTTTCTCATTCCCATTACTAATCGGACATGAACCTAAAAAGTCACACACCCAATAGTGATCACCTTTCAAGTATAAAAGTTTTACCATAATAATTAATTAAAGTGTTTAATTAATTGATTAATGGTAAAATGATTAAATATGTAATTAAATTTACAAAGACCCTAGCATGTCCTAATGTTTAATCTATAAAGTTTCTATTCAATTAAATCTTAATTTGTATATGATGCAAATGAGAAAGATTAAATTGAAAATTGATTTGGACTAAATCAAAGACTTAAATTTAAGCTTAGTGAAAATCCTTAACACATGAGATGTGGCTTAAGCCCATATGTAATATGGAAAAGAGGCAATTTAGGGGTTAGAGAAAATTCACTATTCATAAGCCCATGTGATGGGTTTAGAGGTTAGAGAATTTTCCACTAAGGTTAAAATTGTAATTACATCTTTTAGCTAATGGAAATATCCATTTTACCTCTAAAGGATAAAATGGTAAAATGGTCATTTCACCATTTGAAGAAGCAAAGTTCAACTTTGCCCCTTCACTAAATGATGAGCTAAAAGCATATGAAAGGATATTTACGTCTTTATGAAGACTTAAGGCTTAAGTCTTAGAACGATATAAAAGCTATGAGTTTTTATGTTGAAAATAAGAGTGAACATCATTTTTGAAGTTGTAGCAATTTTGAAGAGAAAGCAGTTGAAAGAAAAAGAAAAGAAGAAATAGTTTCTTCAAGTTTTCTTTTAATCTCTAGTTCTTTTTCTTAGTTCTTTGTGAAAGAACAAAATTGCTAGCAATTTGAAAATGAGTTTAGTCCAAAACAATAAAAGAAAAACCTTATCTTCCTAAAGATTTTTGAGGGAAAAATCTTGAATCAATTTGGAAAACCAAGAGAGCGATTCAAGAACTCCAAAGAAACCAAAGGAAACTTGGAGGTGAGCTAGGTGTGGATGATCTAGAGGCTTCACACTTAGGAAGCTCTTTGTTAAAGAAAGAAGGAACCTTTAAGAGGTAATATGATTACTCTTCCTTCCTCTTTCTAAGCATATGTGTTTTACACACAAATTAATTGATTGCTTGAATGGATGCTTGGACCAAAATAAGTGAAGTAAAATTTTAAAATGTTTGAAATTTCACCCTACCACCTTCTTTCTGCTTTGTTTGGCTCCATCATTTCTTCAAACAAGTCGATATTCATAGGATAAATAGTCAAACTGTGACGTTAGATGATAATAATATAGGGTTTTACTACTTGTCAATTATTTATCATCTAGGTCATAATGGTGCTTATAATTTTTTGACTTGAGGGATACTATATCTCATACATAGGTGGTTAGAATTTATTACTGCTTACATAGATGTATTATTCATTTACGAATATATAGCATGTGATAGTTCTAATTTGTTATATATGGAGGTAAGTGATTACCAAGGTAGAATGTCACATCCCAACTTTAGAGATTTGATGACCCTAGAACACGGGGAGATATAAGGTTACTTATGCCCATAGAACCCACTTACACACATACAAATCATGCCTAGGATTGTACCAAACCTTATACAATAACTCATTTAAAACATTATATGAAAACCTTTAGTTGTGGAAGATGGTAGTAATTAGACACCTCATGTATAATCCATAAGGAAATAATATTCATAATCTACTCGGAAACCTAATAAGTAATAATGTCTCAAAATAAACATGAAAAATAAATATTCCTGGAGCATCTAATGACAACACTTCATAGCATGGTATTATTAATGATATTAATGACTTTGACAAGGAATCCCCAAGCGAAGTAGAATGCTTGAGCCATCACCTTGCCACCTCATATTTGCTTACTTGGAACCACACAAGGAAAAAGGGGTGAGATAGATAATTTCAATGAGTAAACAATAAAGCATATACATTAACATATATTGCTCTGATAAGGAAACTCAGAGCTTATACACATAGCTCATGATTTACAATTCATGAATTAGGTTGCAATTTAGCAAGGGTTCAATTTAATAAGTTTGCAGAAATCACACTTATAACATATAGAGAGTGGAGGCTATTGCTCTACCACTTGAACACATAGAGGGGAGGTGGCCTTAAACCAAATTCCAACTCCTATCACATAAAAGGCATGAAGCTGATCAGGCCCTATGGCTAGAACTGCCCCTTTCTAGCTAAGGTGGATACACTACCCTTATCCATCGAGGTTAAGACCATATGCACAGGTTTCGATGATTACCTGCATTGGCACGAGGACTTATGCATAAAGGGTTAGAGGTACCACAACTAAAGCTATTGGTAATCACATATAATAATAACATTTAAGGCAATAATAACATGTATCATAATAACAATAGCAATTTAACTTTTGAACAAAAGATACAATGATAATATAGTTCCAAAAAGAATGTAAGTTAGGGCTATAACCATAAAGGTATTATCATTCGATAATCAAAATTGATTTTGGATCAATTGTCCTTTAGCAACCTACGCTTAACAAGGAAATCATAGAGTTTTATTTTAGAATAGAAAGAACTTGGGTTTCAAGAATGTCAAAGGTATACATATCATAATAGCTTGTACTTGTAATAATATCATATTGTTTACTCACCTTGTAGTTCCTTTGCTCCTAATTCACGTAGCCCTTAGACTTCTAAGACTCCTCAAGCTCTATCACAATATTTAATTCAATACTTAGTATTTATTTAATCATGATGCTATCCTATCCCATAACTACCCCATGCATATATAACATTCACATACACTTAGAGTTGCACATATAAATGCACTCATCACTTGCATATAACATATTGACTTAAAAGTCTTGTACACTTAGCCTTTATAGGCCCACATGAAAACACATTACAATCATGTAAATACCTTTCTAAGGTCAGTACAATATCATTACCTTAATATCAACTCACTTTAATAATCATCTTAGTACACTTAACACTTTCATATATGTCAACTTAACAAATAGCCTTTCAAGCATTATGCTTATCTTTTATAACCAATTCTTTCAATCAATCTCTTCATAAATTCAAGATCATTAATTCATTATTAACTCATCATACAACCTACTTTCACATTATCCAATCACATTCACATTTTAATCACAACATAAGTTTAAGATACCTCAAGTATACCGCATTGCCTCTGGGCTTATCTAGGGTCATTCCTTCAACTAATGTTGGGTATTTTCCGCAAGTATATGGAGTCCAAAAGTAATATAAACTAAGTAGAGTATCATTTCCATAAGGACTATATTTATCCACCTATCCATTATTCCTTTCTTTATTTAAAGCTTAATGAATTAATTTTGATTTTTAAATCAAATAAAATAACTAAATTTAATGAAATAATTTGAAGAGAAACAATGAGATTTAATGGTCAAGAATTAATATTTATCCATACTCAATCAATCAATTACCTTAATATCTAAATAGTGTATGATCCGGGTTATCCTATAGCATTGATTAAATTCTCTTGATATTTAATCACCTAAACAAAATTCAAGTTATCTCTAAATAGTTCAACCAATTCTTATTGCATTAAACTATTTGTTGATTTCCTAAATTTAGCTTTTAAGTAAACCCTAAGGATATTTAATTACTAACTATAATCTCTTATTAATTAGTAATCAAATAAGTATTTGCAAGTCTATTGTATTACCATCTCTTAATGCATAACACAACATAAATCACAACTTTATTAGCCAAACAAAGTCAAGCATTAATCATAGCAAATACCACATACCACAATGAATTAGATATATAGATAATTGAAAGAAATTGTGTTTCAAAACATTAATCCCTAACAAAAGAGTAAGTTAAACATGATTGCAATGAAAACCAAATACCAAGAAGAAAAGAAATTCATAAACCCAAGTTTGGAAGAAGTAAGAAAATTGAATTTCTCAATCTTCAATCCTAAAACCTTCAATCTTGATTTTCTTGAATTCAATCACTCCCTAGGACTTTTTGTTTCTTGTTCTCTTCCTTTTCCCCCATTTTTCTTCTTTTCTTATTCTATTTATAGTGAAATCTGCCTCTTTTTCCCATTAGGTTTGAAAGATTGGCCCTTGGATGAAATAAAAATGGACTTGGAATTCAACTCTCGTTGCGCCCGCAACGCGTGTCACGCCTGCAACACTAGGCTACAATCTGCAGTTGATGCGCTTGCAACACACAGTGCACTCGCGACATCTTTCAGCTTCTAATTCCAAAGCTTTTCTCAATCACCCCCAATTCCGTACTAACCTCCTTTCATTCCTCCCAAAAACTTTGTTTCCTTTTGGCTCTTTTAACCCTACAACATCTTAAAAACCTTTCTCAAATGCAATATATAAATTATGAATAAAATTAAATCAAAATGCACCCTAACACATGCAATTTCTAAAAAAAAATCACCTATACATATACATTCTATATGCACACATCAAATTCCCCCACACTTGAACTTTTGCTTGTCCTCAAGCAAACACTCAACATTTTCATTCTTAACTTTTTCACCATCCCATTGGACACATTCAATCTCAAGGAAATATTCATCATATGCTTTACTTATGCAATCCTAAGTATTCCAAAATCAAGAATATTTATTGCCAAGGATGCTTAGGCCAAGAATTCTCAAATAAAGAGTATACTTATAAAGAAAAGATAAAACACATATCTTAACCCATAATTTACCAATCATAATTAGATAACTTGCCAAAACTTATCAAATATAATTAAGCTCAATGGGAATCAATAGGATTTTTAAAACATGTAAGCATAAAGGGGTTAGTTAATTAATTTTTATTACATATATTTTTTCTTTTGTGAGTGCATTTTATGCTCCATCTCACCTTTGCAAGTGCGTTTTATGCTCCATCTTGCTTTTACAAGTGTGTTTTATGCTCCTTCTTCCAAATTTTATTTTATTTTTTTATTAACTAACCCCCCTTTTATTATTGATTTCCCTATATCATATTCCCAATTAACAAAAATCTTTGGTCCTTTTCTAGCTAGTTATACTTAATTATGAAAGGTAAATTATTAGTTAGCTAATGTGTTCAAAAATTTCTAAACAAACATAATCTAAATGTGAGAGTTCTTAAACTAATCATCCATTTAATAAACTTTCTTAGATTAAGGGATTACTAGAGAGAGCATTCTTTATAGTTTATCATCCATTTCAATTAAATTATGTCCAATGTTTAAGCTATAATTGAGAATGACTATGTTATACACCAACCAAACATAAACAACCAACAAAAACACATAAAACAAAATGATTATTAATTCACAACACACTAACACACTCCCTCACACTTGAATATCACATTGTCCCCAATGTGATTTTCAACACGCAAACAAAACAATTAAATGTAATATGCAAAAATAAACAAGAGAAAGGTGTAAAAGGCTTCTCACATGCTGTTTTTAAAAGAATTCCCTTTGTTTTTATTTAGTTGTTGCGCCTGCTACAGGCAGTGTAGTTACGACGTGCCTAGTTGCTAACCCCTTTGTTGTAGGCATGACACACGGTGCACCCGTAACACACTCAGCTTGCCTATTATGCTTGCTTTTGTCTTGTCACACTAGCTCACTGTGCCCGTAACAGTTAGTGCGCCCGCAACGCTGGGCTTTACTCCCAAACGACCTCGAACATGCTCTGCTTCCAAAGAAATAAGAAGGCAACTAAACAAACCATGAATTAAAAGTGAAAAGTCACAAATGAACACTACTTAACAGCTAAAAATCCTTAACCAACATTAATGAACTAAAGAACAAGATTTGAGCAAAGAAAAAACAAAAGATAATTTAGGTTGCCTCCCAAGAAGTGCTTCTTTAACATCATGTTAGCTGGATGTTAAGGATATGGACTTCAATGAACTTCAACTAGGGAGATCGATTCCCTTGCTTGAGCCATAATATCACTATAGTAGAGTTTACATCTATGCCTATTGACCTTGAAGGTTTCCCTCTTTGAATTCTCAAGTTCTAAAGCACCATGGGAAAATACTTGAACCACTTTGAATGGTCCACTCCACCTTGACTTCATCTTACCCGGGAAAAGTTTTAGCCCTGAATTGAACAATAAGACTAAATCTCCTTCCTTGAAGTCTTTCTCGAGGATAAGAGCATCATGCCATCTCATGGTCTTCTTTTTGTAGATCTTGGCATTCTCATAGGCTAAGTGTCGAATCTCCTCTAACTCATTCAAATTCAGTAGCCTCTTCTTTCCAACCACCTTTAAAGCAAAATTATGCACTTTTATTGCCCAATAAGCTTGATGTTCCAACTTTACTACCCTCCTTTCTTGATCCTTTGAGAGTTTATTTGAAATTATGAGTGGTAGTGTCTTTCCCCCTCTTAAAAAAGTATATCTTAGGTGATTTGGAAGTGGTTTAAACTCTACTTGGGGAGGCTTTTCAATAGATGGTTGGGTAAGGTTGTCATTCCTCACTGAAAGTTTAGAATTAATGAAAACTTGGATGTCGCGCCTACTACAAGCGTCACAGTCGCACCACGTCCTACCAATTTCAGCTTTAGATCTAATTTCACCCAGTGTCACACCTATGACAGTTGGTGTGCCCACTACATTGGTGCTTTCTACACTCGTTGTGCCCATGCTGTTGGTCTGCTCTAAAAATTCAGCTTTTTCCCATTCCTCTTTCTTGATTTCTGAGATGCACTCATCAATCACATCAATCCTCATGCAAGCTTCCTCTTCTATCAGATGTTTCATGGCATTAAACATGTTGAACTCCACCTTTTCATCCTTAATCCTCATGGTGAGCTTCCCCTCATATACATCTACTAAGGCTTGACCTGTGTTAAGGAATGGTTGCCCAAGGATCAATGAGCCATCTTTATCTTCCTCAAAGTCAAGCACCATGAAATCTACTAGAATGATGAATTTATCTACTTTGATAAGCACATCTTCAATGATTCCATATGGTCTTTTGATTGAGTAGTCTGCTAATTATAAGAGCATAAAGGTAGGCTTTGCTTCGCTCGAACCAAGTTTCTTAAAGATAGACATCAGCATCAAGTTAATTCCAGCCCTAAGATCACATAAACAATCAGGAAATTCTAAGTTCCCCACAACACATAGGATTGTAAAGCTCCCTAGATCTTTCAATTTAACCGGCATCTTGCTTGTGATGATTGAGCTGCAATTTTCTGTTAGAGGCACAGTTTGCCCTTCATCCCACTTCCTCTTGTTGGTTATGATATCTTTTAGAAACTTTGCATATTTCGACATTTGAGATAGAGCCTCAGTAAAAGGAATGTTGATTTGTAACTTTTTGAAAATTTTTAGGAACTTGAAAAACTGCTGGTCCACTTGTTGCTTCCTCAACCTTTGTGGGAATGGCACCTTTGGTTTATATAGAGGCGGAGGGGGGTTGATGGGTTGTTGATCTACTTCCTCAAGTGTCTTATCCCTCATGCTTTCATTCACCTCTTTGTCATTTTTCTTTATCTCCTTGCTTTGGCAAAGGTTGTGTGAGCTCCTTACCACTTCTCAAAGTGATGGCTTTCAGCTGCTTCCTTGGATTAGGCTCCGTGTTGCTTGGAAGATTTCCTTGATTTCTAATTGCAAGTGCATTACCAAGCTGCCTCACTTATACCTTTAAGTTGTGGATCAAGGAAGAATGATTCTTTGCAATTTGATCAAATTTTGCCTCCATCCTTCACTGGTTTTCATCTTGACTAGCCATTTTATTATTGAGAGCTTCCATGAACTTATCCATCTTTGACTCAAAGCTGGCGAGCCTATCTTGTGGTGGTTATTAAAATCCAAGTGGTCCTTATTGCTTATTGAAATTTGATTGGCCCACATTATTACCACCCCAAGAAAAGTTGGGATGATTCTTCCATCCTAGATTGTATGTATTTGAGTAGGGGTTGTTGCTTGACCTTTCTTGGAACTAATTTCCCATATAGTTGACTTGTTCCACTTTATTCCTAGCTGCAAGGTTTCATTGCTTGTGTGCCCCATCTGCCCACAAAAATCACAACCACTTTGAATTGCTGCAACAGTGTTTGGAAGGGCATTCAAGGCACTAAGTTGCTTGGATAGGATAGTAACTTGTGCTTATAAAGATGTTAGCTAATCTACCACCAAAAGTCCTTTTTGATCTCTTCCTTGTGCTTACTTGATACACTTAGTAGGCCATGAAGAGTTATTGGTTGCCATCTCTTCTAAAAGCTTAATTGCCCCCTTCGTTGTCTTCCTCATCAATGAACCTCCAGCTGCTACATCAATGGTGCCCTTTGTGTGAGAATTGCACCCATTATAGAAAGTTTGGATCAAAAGTTCATTGGGAAGATGATGGTGTGGGCAGCCCTTTTGAAGTTCCTTGTATTGCTCCTACGCTTTATCTAAAGATTCCCCTTCAAGTTGTTGGAAGTTTGTGATCTCCTTGATAATCCTTATGGTCTTTACTAGAGGAAAGTACTTTATAAGGAATGCTTAGGTGAGTTGTTCCCATGTAGTGATAGATGCCGATGATAGTGAATTTAGCCATGATTTTGCCCTATCCTTCAAAGTGAAAGGAAATAGTCTAAGTCTCACCGCATCATCTAAAACACCATTATACTTGAAGGTATCACAGATTTCTAAGAAATTGGCTATATGGCATTGGGGTCCTCATTAGTCAATCCATAAAATTGAACATTTGATTGAAGCATTTAGAGGAGAGCAGGCTTGATCTCAAAATTGTTTGCATTGACCCTAGGTCAAGCAATTCCTTATTGTGCGCCATTCAAACACGGCATAGAGAATTCCAACAAAGTTCTTTGATTCCCTCTCTGATTTCCACGTTGGTTCTCTTGTTACTCTTGATTCACCTCTTAGAGTCCTGTTTAATTTGCCATCTTAGCTATTTCTTTTTGTCTTGCTTTCTTGATCTCTCTTTCATATTTAGTAAGCTTAGTTATGTAAGGGATGAGTGCAGATTTTGATCTTCGAGTATTATGCATACACAAAAGTCAATATCTAAAAATAAAAGAAACTCAAAACAAAAGTTAATAAAGAAAAGTAAATTTTTCCTTAAATCAAACAAAATCAAATAGATTATGATGTTAAATCAATAGTCCCTGGCAATGTCACCAAAAACTTGTTGGGTATTTTCGGCAAGTATACGGAGTCCACAAGTAATATAAAGTGAGTAGAGTATCATTCCCACAAGGACTATGTTTATCCACCTATCCACTATTCTTTTCTTTGTTTAAGGCTTAATGAATTAATTTTGATTTTTAAATCAAATAAAACAACTAAATTTAATGAATAATTTGAAGAGAAATAATGAGATTTAATGGTTAGGAATTAATATTTATCCAGAATCAATTAATCAATTACCTTAATACCTAAATAGTGTATGATTTGAGTTATCCTATAGCATTGATTAAATTCTCTCAATATTTAATCAACTAAACAAAATCCAAGTTATCTCTAAACAATTCAATCAATTCTCATTGCATTAAACTATTTGTTGATTTCCTAAATTTAGCTTTTAAGTAAACCCTAAGAATATTTAATTACTAACTATAATCTCTTATTAATCAGTAATCAAACAAGTATGTGCAAGTCTATTGTATTACCATCTCTCAATGCATAACACAACACAAATCACAACTTTATTGAACAAACAAGGTCAAGCATTAATCATAGCAAATACCACATACCACAATGAATTAGATATATAGATAATTGAAAGAAATTGTGTTTCGAAACATTAATCCCTAACTAAAGAGTTAGTTAAACATGATTGCAATGAAAACCATATACCAAGAAGAAAAGAAATTCATAAACCCAAGTTTGGAAGAAGTAAGGAAATTGGATTTCTAAATCTTCAATCCTAAACCTTCAATCTTGATTTTCATGAATTCAATCTCTCCCTAGGACTTTTTGTTTCTTGTTCTCTTCCTTTTCCTTGTTTTTCTTTTCTTCTTACTCTATTTATAGTGAAATCTACCTCCTTTTCCCATTAGGTTTGAAAGATTGGCCCTTGGACAAAATAGAAACATACTTGGAATTGAACTCCTATCATGCCTGCGACATGTGTCATGCCCGTGACACTAGGCTACAATCTGCAGTCAGTGCACCAATGACACATGGTGCGCCCGCGACATCCTTCAGCTTCCAATTCCAAAGCTTTTCTCGATCGCCCTCAGTTCTATACTAACCTCCTTTCATTCCTCCCAAAAACTTTGTTTCCTTTTGTCTCTTTTAACCCTACAAAATCTTAAAAACCTTTCTCAAATGCAATATGTAAACTATGAATAAAATTAAATCAAAATGCACCCTAACACATACAATTTCTAAAGAAAAATCACCTACACACATACATTCTATATGCACACATCAACGAACATGCAATTTAATCATTTATCATATATATATACATATCAATAATCATTAAAATATATCACATAAAAATTATAGACATTGGGATAAAAATCCCATGGTAGGCCGAATGCTCCATTAAAGGGAAAAACTAAATTTTCTCACCTTTTGCACTTTTCGTCTATTACAATAATATGTAAAAACATTGTTAGAATCAAGATTTTTTATGTAAACACAACAAAAATCATTTTAGAACATTAATCTACATGAATCTGTAGCAATAGATATATCTCATACATGAAAATTCAAATTTTGGGTTTTAGGATGCAACACCATGAGTTTTCTTATTTTTGGTATTTTCTGGTCATTACAGTAACATGTAAACATGTAGTTTAAATCATTATTTTTCATTCAATCATAGATAATATTAGTTTAGAACATCTACATGTATGAATCAGTAGCCATTGATCATAATTATGCATGAAAATTTCAAGTTTCAAGGTTTAGGGTGAAAATCATAAGTTTTCGTGCTTTCTGTTCATTACAGTAATATATAAACACATGATTTAAATCATTATTTTTCATCCAAACAACACAATTATTAGTTTAGAATATTAAATGTCACAAATTGGAAGCCATTGAGTTGTCAAATCATAGAATTTTCTAACTTTCAAGTTCTAAAGCAAAAACCTTGAATTTCCTTATTTTTTGAAACTTTTTGGTCATTACAGTAATATGTAAAAATGTGATTTAATCCAATATTTTTCATCAAAATATATCAAAAATCATTTTATAATTCAATGATGCAGAAATCACCCCCCTTGGTATGGTTTATGCATAAAATTTTTAATTTTGAGTCACAGGATTTACCTTTGAAGAAATTGGGTAGAAAGATTTGTGTTTCCGGTAGAGAATTAGATTTCTTTTTCAAAAACTCACCCAAACTGAATTAAATCTGTAAAAATCCATAAAAAATCAGTTCAAAATAATTTTCTCATTATTTATTTCATAGAAATTGAATAGGAAATTGAAAGAGAAGAAAAACTTACGATTACAGTCAAGAAATTGCAAAATTGAAAGGTGTTTTCTTAATTTTGGTAGAGAGAATTGTTTTGAGAGAATTTTTCTATCAAAATATAGAGAAATAGAGTGGTGGCTATTGGAACACTAGGGCTGGCCAAAATTTGCTATTTAGATGTAGGGTTTTGGGCAATTTCTAATACTACCCTTAATGAGCTAGGTTAGGAGGGTTTTAGTGTAGTGGGCTTTTAGGTATTTGGGCTTTTTATTTTAATTTAGGACTGATTGTGGGTAATTAAAATAAATTTTTTTTTATTATTTTCATTAAAAATCCCTCCAAAATATTTATTTAAAAATATTTTAAAATACTCATAAAATTATTTTATTCTTAAAAATTGCCTTTATGCATGAAAATTCATTTTATTTAAAATAAATTATATTATGCTAATGCACTTCATATAAATTATTTATTTCACAATAATAACTCATATTATGTATATTAAAATTAATTTAATATGCCTTAAACCCATAAATCACGTCACACATAAATTTTCACATAATCATACAATTTGTCATAATAACCCTAATCTCAAATAATTTGTCACTAAAACTCTTAGGGTAGATGTGGGTTGTTACATTCTCTTCTACTTAAAAAAAAATCATCCTCAAATTTTCAAATCTAGTCGCACAACACACTCTGCTTAACTTCTCCGCCATGCTTCTACTGCACCACTCAAACACAATATCTAACTACAATTAACATATTGAATATAGTAAAGCACATACTCACAATCTATCAAAATCATACTAATTAATTTTCAGCTTGAGCTACACCTATGTTAATCTCTTGTTCAAATAAATCTTAAAACTAATCCTTAATAATTTGTATCCCTCAACCTTAAACAAAAGTAATAAAACCTGTAATTTCACCATCAATCACATATAATCCCAAGCATTTCTTTTCCTTATATCTCTATTAATATTAACGTCTACACTAATACCTTAATCACCACTTCCATTCATTATTTGTCACATTATTCATATAAGAATCCAATAGATAATTCCACATTAATAACTCCAGTTGATATTTGATAACCTCCTTTCCTTTTTAATAATTATTACTTAATCTATTATAACCTCAATAAATATTTTCATGTTTAATACCTTGCTACCATTACAATTTCTACATCCCCTTCATTCATTAATTAAAACATATTTAAACTTAACAAACATTCCTATATATACTATATCCCAAACAAAACTTGCATTCTATTAACTTACAATCCCAAATAGACTTCTTATAACTATTTCATATTTACTCTCTTTTTGTATAATATGTATATATCATTATCATGACTTAATTACCTAATGCCTCAAAATTTTTATACATTTAGCTCATAATATCATTTCACTTTAGATTTCCATTTACATCTTGCCATACTTCACATTCCTAATCATTTAACTTACCCATATTAAAATAATAAACCTTCAGATATCATTACCATTAAATGCAATTTCTATACAACTCTTATATCTTTCCAAAACTATGCCATTATAGGTTATCTCACTAAAAATTCTTTCTGTACTAAAGATCACTACCAAGTTTTCCAGTAACCTTAATTGAACATTATTGTATCTAACACCTTAAAACATTTATCATCTAAAGGACTCAAACCCCTTTCCGGTATATTCAAAACTATTTATATTTTCAAAGCTGCGTAGAATCATTTGTAAGAATCAAAACATTTTCATCCTTAATGCAACATGCAACCTTAATGAAATGATTGATGGGGTTCATGATGTATGATTCCATAAAACAAAACTCGATGCATATAGATAGACACACTGGACACAAGTACATAATCAACTCAAATTTAGAACATTTTATCTTAAAATCATTTAAAATCTTGAATTAAATCTTTTGTCTTTTTTTTTTTTTTACCTTCATAGACCAAGTCCTCATGGATCCATAAATTTACAGTTTGTATGGCCTTAACATCTATTACTTTATAAAAATTCAAATCCTTATACTCTGATCATAGCCTATATACTCAAAGGAATCTCATCACTAAAGAATCTCTACTAGCATCATACTTATCCTTCTATCATTATTACAAGTCTGAGAATACTTATCCTCTTATGTCTCCCCCTTCTTAAAAGAAATTCATCCTCGAATTTCAATACTTACTCACATGTTCTCGAAAAACTGGGAATGCTTCTACCGCATCTCTTCCTCGGCTTCCTAAGTATACTCATCCATTCCATGATTATGCTAGTAGACCTAAATCATAGGTATCTCCTTGATACACAAATTCCTCTCCATCCATAGCTCGAAAATTTACTTGCTTTCCTCTACAGCCAATACAAGCTCCATACTCATATAGCCAATCCATTCCTAAGATCACATCGAATTCTTAAGACATAAAGTTTTAATAACTCCATAGGAAGTTTCCATCCATCAATGTTTACCTCACAGTCCTTAAACATATACTTTACTTCCATCATTATTCCCAAAGGAGTCAACATTACTAAGGGTTCATTAATTTATTCCTTATCTCCATAAATGCTCCTAGCAAAATATGGAGATACAAGTGAATGTGTAGCACCAGAATCAATCAAGCATCTTGCACTAGAAATTTAAACGGGAATAATACCTTTTTACACTGGATTAATATTCTTCCATTGACTATACTTGATATTTACATCAGTGACAGAGAAATCCCTAGCATTCTTATTGTTCTAGTATATATGGTAACATCTAAGTCACAATTTCCTTAATATACTTCAATTACTTCATACTATATACTTATGTATATATAACATAACTGATTTCTTGCATTCTCATATTAGTCATTACTAATCTTCATTTCTCTTCTTATGGCATCAATCACAATCATCATTTAATAACTTGATATAATTCATATATCAAACCATTGTAACATGTAAGCATTTCATACCTCATAACATTATACCTACTAATCATTAATCTCAGCTAGATCCAAAACTTAGTCCACTTCCCTTTCTAATCCACTTAACTCCACTATCTAATTATCATACTTAGCATGTGTTTAAAATGAGCACCCATCATATAATATCACATCACAAGACACATATCACCTAACAGGTATCACATATCTAGGCATATATCATGTATCCTAATCATATAGCACATAACCTATAGCATAATGAGCTCTCCTATCATTCTTAAAAGTCAATCACCTCCTAGGTAAATGAGGATTAAACCAAAGACAAATAGCTAAGTAAACATATAATATCATGCATGTCATTTAAGTCCTATGCCACTAGACTAACAATTACCCACTACTAGCGGAAGTCTCAGTTGTGTCTCTTATTCTTAGCTCCTTGCCCTTAAGGTTGAGATGGTCCAGGTGGTGGAGGTGTTGAGGCCATATTACCTGAGTTCCTTATCTAAGGGTAGTCCTTGATAAAGTGAACCATTTGTCCACATCTCAAACATATGCCAAAGACCTTACGGCAAACCCCATAATGCTTCCTACCATAATGGTTACAAGTTTTTGGCAAAGATTCCTTTTCTGGTCCTCCACTTCCTTCTCCATGCTGGCCTTTATGACCTTTGCTCTTATGGTTACCCTTCTATTCACGTTCAGCATGCTCAGCTCTTTTAGCCTTATGCCTTTTCTCCACATCCCTTCTTAGAGCATGCACTAAAGACCTAAGACATCGATTGTCTTCCATCAGTTTTGAATAGTCTCTTTCAAACCTCTGCATCTTACTTTAAATCCATTTATAACTTAGACACTCCACGGCGTCTTCCTCTTCAAGAATCTTTTCTCTCTTCAGGTGGATCACAGGTATGGCTTTTTCGAACATCTCTCTCTATGTCCTCTTATAGGCCACACATGATGCTGTAGGTCAAGTTCCTCTAGCACAGGTGATCTTCTTAGTCATTTGATAAGAGAATTATAAGGCACACAAACAAACAATAATAAAAAGTACTATAATAATAAAAAGTACTATAGCTTATTAGGATTTCATGGAACTATACTAGCGATAGACAGCAAGTGACATGATAAGAAAATTTCTACGCTCCAGGATTATACTTAATTAACCCAATAAATAGATAAGTCTAAACTAGACTTTAAAACCACAACTCTAATACCATCTTTGTCATATCCTAACTTTAGAGATACGATTGTCCTAGAACACAGGGAGACATAAGTCCACCTACGCTCGTAGAACCTACTTACACACATACAAATCATGCCTAGGATCATACCAAACCCTATACAATAACTCATTTAAAACATTATATGAAATCTTTTAGTTGCGGAAGACAGTAATTAGACACCTCACATATAATCCATAAGGAAATAATATTCATAATCCACTCGGAAACTTAATAAGTAATAATGTCTCAAAATAAACATCAAAAATAAATATTCTTGGAGCATCTAATGACAACACTTCATAGCATGGTATTATTAATGACTTTGATAAGGAATCCCCAAGTGAAGTAGAATGCTTGAACCATCACCTTGCCTCATCACATTTACTCACCTGGAACCATACAAGGAAAAATGGGTGAGATAGATGATCTCAATGAGAAAACAATAAAGCACATACATTAACATATATTCCTTTGACAAGGAAACTCATAGCTTATACACATAGTTCATGATTTATAATTCATGAATCAGGTTGCAATTCAGCAAGGGTTCAATTTAACAAGTTTGCAGAAATCACACTTATAACACATATATAGTGGAGGCTATTGCTATACCACTCGAACACATAAAGGAGAGGTCACCTTAAACCAAATTCCAACTCCTATCATATAGAAGGCGTGAAGCTTATCAGGCCCCAAAGCTAGAACCACCCCTTTCTAGCTGAGGTGGATACACTACCCTTATCCATCAGGTTAAGACCATGTGCATAGGTTTTCATGATTACCCACATCGGCACGAGGACTTCTGCATAAAGGGTTAGAGGTACCATAGCTAGAGCTATTGGTAATCACATATAATAATAACATTTAAGGTAACAATAACATGTATCATAATAACAAGAGTAGTTTAACTTTTGAACAAAAGATACAATGATAGTTTAGTTCCAGAAAGAATGTAAGTTAGGGCTATAACCATAAAGGTATTATCATTGGATAATTAAAAATAGTTTTGGACTAATTATCCTTTGGCAACCCAAGCTTCACAAGGAAATCATAGAGTTTCATTTTAGAATAGAAAGAACTTGGGTTTCAAGAATTTCAAAGGTACATATATCACGATAGCTTGTACTTGTAACAATATCGTAATGTTTACTCACCTTGTGGCTCCTTTGCTCCTAATTCATGTAGCCCTTAGACTTTTAAGACTCCTCAAGCTCTATCACAATATTTAATTCAATACTTAGTATTTATTTAGTGATGATGCTATCCTATCCCATAACTACCCTATGCACATATAACATTCATATACACTTAGAGTTGCACATATAAGTGCACTTATTACTTGCACCTAACATGTTGACTTAAAGCCTTGTACACTTAGCCTTTATAGGCCCATATGAAAACACATTAAAATCATGTCAATACCTTTCTAAGGTCAACACAATATCATTACCTCAATATCAACTCACTTTAATAATCATCTTAGTACACTTAACACTGCCATTTATGTCAACTTAACAAATAGCCTTTCAAGCATCATACTTGTCTTTTATAACCAATTCTTTCAATCAATCTCTTCATAAATTCAAGATCATTAATTCATTATTAACTAATCATACAACCTACTTCCACATTATCTAATCACATTTACATTTTAATCATAACATAAGGTTAAGATACCTCAAGTATACCATATTGCCTCTAGGGTTATTCCTTCAACTAACATGCAATTTAATCATTTATCATACATACATACATGTTAATAATCATTAAAATACATCACATAAAAATTATAGACATTGGGATAAAAATCCTATGGTAGGCCGAATGCTCCATTAAAGTGAAAAGCTGAATTTTCTCACCTTTTGCACTTTCCGTCTATTATAGTAATATGTAAAAACATGGTTTGAATCAAAATCTTTCATTTAAACACAGCAAAAATCATTTTAGAACATTAATATACATGAGTCTGCAGCAATAGTATATCTCATACATGAAAATTCAAATTTTGGGTTTTATGATGCAACACCATGAGTTTTCTTGTAAACAGGTGGCTTAAACCATTATTTTTCATTCAATCATAGCAAATATCAGTTTAGAACATCCACATGTATGAATTAGAGGCCATTGATCATAATTATGCATGAAAATTCCAAGTTTCAAGGTTTAGTGTGAAACTCATAAGTTTCAAGGTTTAGGGTGAAACTCATAAGTGTTCGCACTTTCCATTCATTATAATAATATATAAACATAGAATTTTAAATCATTTTTTTCATCCAAACAAAACAGTTATCAGTTTATAATATTAAACATCACAAATTGGCAGCCATTGAGTTGTCAAATCATATAATTTTCTAACTTTCAAGTTCTAGAGCGAAAACCTTGAATTTCCTTGTTTTCTGAAACTTTTCAATCATTACAATAATGTGTAAAATATGATTTAATCCAATTTTTTTTTCTCAAAACACATCAAAAATTAGTTTATAATTCAATGATGCAAAAATTGCCCCCTTTGGTATGATTTATGCATAAAATTTTTAATTTTGAGTCACAACATTCACCTTTAGAGAAATCGTGTAGAAAGATTTGTGTTTTCGGTGGAGAATTAGATTTCTCTTTCAAAAACTCACCCAAATTGAACTAAATCTATAAAAATCAATAAACAACTAGTTCAAAATAATTTTCTCATAATTTATTTCATAGAAATTGGATAGGAAATTGAAAAAGAAGAAAAACTTACGATTACGGTCAAGAAATCGCAAAATTGAAAGGTTTTTTCTTAATTTCGGTAGAGAGAATTGTTTTGAGGGAATTTTTTTATCAAAATACATAAAAATAGAGTGGTGGCTACTGGAACACTAGGGCTGGCCGAAATTTGCTATTTAGATGTAGGGTTTTTGGCAATTTCCAATACTACCCTTAATGAGCTAGGTTATGAGGGTTTTAGTGTAGTGGGCTTTTAGGTATTTAGGTTTTTTATTTTAATTTAGAACTGATTATGGGTAATTAAAATAAAAATATTTTTCTTATTATTTTCATTAAAATTCCCCCCAAAACATTTTTTTTAAAATATTTTAAAATACTCATAAAATTATTTTATGTTTAAAAATTGCCTTTATGCATGAAAATTCATTTTATTTAAAATAAATTATATTATGCTAATACACTTCATATAAATCATTTATTTCACAATAATAACTCATATTATGCATATTAAAATTAATTTAATATGCCCTAAACCTATTAATCATGTCACACATAAATTTTTACATAGTCACACAATTTGTCACAATAATCCTAATTTCAAATAATTTGTCACTAAAACTCCCAAGGTAGATGTGGGTTATTATATAGAATTCATTACCTTGAGTAAACGAGGCTAAGATCCTATGCTATCTAATTATTCTTGATAACTAAAGCTCCTAACTAGGGTAGAAAGATTCACTAGAAAGAGTTTCTGGTAGGAATCTTGTAACAATCCACACCTACCCTATAAATTTTCATGACAATTTGCTTTACATAGAACTATTAAGACTAAGTGTGTGCTTTTATGGAAATTCATGTAATATGTGATTGATGAGTATGTGGCATGTTAGATTAATTCTAATATGCATAATATGAGTTATTATTGGGAAATAAATAATTTATATGAAGTGCATTAGCATAAAATAATTTTATTTTACATAAAATGAATTTTCATGTAGAAAGGCAATTTTAAAGCATAAAATAATCTTATGAGTATTTTAAAATAATTTTAAATAAATGTTTTGGGAAATTTTAATGAAAATAATAAGAAAAATTTTTTATTTTTAATTACCTATAATCAGCCCCAAAATTAATTAAAAAACCCAAATACCCAAAAGCCCACTGCACCAAAACACTCTTAACCTAACTCATTAAGGGTAATATTAGAAATTGCCCAAAATCCTACATATATTAATGAGGAATTCGACCAGCCCTAGCTTCCAATAGCTACCATTTTGTTATTTCATTATTTAGGCAGAAAAGTCTCTCAAAATTTTTCTCTCTACCGAAATTCACAAAATACCTTCAAACTTTGCAATTTCTTGACTGTATTCGTAAGTTTTTCTCTCCTTTCAATTTGCTATTTGATGTTTATAAAACTAATAATGGGAAAGTTATTTTGAACTGAATATTTATTGATTTTTATTGATTAAATTCAGCCTAGGTGAATTATTGTGAGAGAAATCAATTTTTCTACCGAAAACACTAACCTCTCTATGCGATTTCTCCAAAGGTGAATCTTACAACTCAAAATTGAAATTTTCATGTATAAACATTGTAAGGGGGTGATTTTTGCATATTTGTATTATAAATGGATTTTTGATGTGTTTAGATAAAAAATATTGAATTAAATTATATTTCTGCATATTATTGTACTTACTGAAAAGTTTCGGAAAATAAGAAAATTCAAGGTTTTCATCCTGGAACTTGAAAGTTGGAAAATTTCATATGTACATGTAGGTATGGCTGCCAATTTCTGCGTATATGAATTCTAAACTAATATTTGTTATGATTGAAAGAGAAATAATGATTTAAATCATATGTTTACATATTGCTATAATGACCAAAAGGTACCGGAAACAATAAAGGTTCATGGTTTTCACCCTAACACCTAAAGTTGGAAATTTTCATGCATATGGATCTATAAAGGTGCCAATTCCTACATGTTCATATTCTAAAATGATTTTTGTTTTGATTACATGAAAAATTGTAGTTCAAACCATGTTTTTACATATTACTGTAATAGACGAAAAGTGCAAAAAGTAAGAAAATTTAGGTTTTCTCTTTAATAGTGCACTCGGCCATTGTTGAGTTTTTTATCCCAATGTCCATAATTTTTATGTAGTGTATTTTAATGATTATTGACATGTATGAATGAATGATAGATGGTTAAATTGCATATTGGTTGAAGGAATGACTCTAGACAAGGCTAGAGGCAATTTGGTATGCTTAAGGTATCTTAACCTTATGTTGTGATTAGAATATGAATGTGATTAGATAATATGAAAATATGTTTTATGATAAGTCAATAACAAATTTATGATCTTGAATTGATAAAGAGATTGATTGAATGAATTGAGCATAAGAGATAGGCATGACACTTGAGAGGCTATTGATAAGTGACATGTATGGAAGTGTTAAGTGTACTAAGATGATTGTTAAAGTGAATTGATATTAGGATCATAACATTGTGTTTGACTTGAGAAAATTTTTGATTTGAATTATAATGTGTTTTCATGTGAGCCTATGAAGGCTAAATGGGCAAGACTTTTAAAGTTAACATGTTATGTGCAAGCAATAAGTACACTTCTAAGTGCAACTCTAAGTATATGTGAATGTTATATGTGCATGGGATAGTTATGGGATAGGATAGTATGATGATTAAATAAATACTAAGTATTGAATTAAATATTATATTAGAGATTGAGGAGTTTTAGAAGTTCAAGGGCTACGAGTACTAGAAGCGAAGGAACCACTAGGTGAGTAAACATTATGTTATTGTTACAAGTATAGGCTATCATGAATATGTTATGGGAACCTTTGAGATTCTTGAAACCCAAGTTCTCTTCAATTTCAAATTTGATTATGTGATTTCTTTGTTAAGCTTAGGTTGCTAAAGGACAATTGGTCTAAAGCCATTACTGGTTGTTCAATGATATGAAAGATCCTTCATAATTGTTGCCTTACCTTATTTTCTTTCTGGAATCACACTATACTTTTATCTCTTATTTAATGAGTTGAATTGCTATTGCCAATATGCTACATGCTATTGCTTCATTAAGTGCTATTGTTATAAAGTGGTTACTAATAGCTCTAGCTATGGTACCTTTTAATCTTTTATGCAGAAATCCTCATGCCGATATGGAAAATCATCAGAACCTATGCACATGGTCTTAACTCGATGGATAAGGATAGTGTATCCACCTTAGCTAGAAGGGGCGATTTTAGCTATGGAGCCTAATCAATTTCATGACTTTATAAGTTATTGGGTTAGGAGTTGGAATTTGGTATGAGGCCACCTCTCCCTTGAGTGAATGAGCTAGTATAGTCATTTACTCTTATTGGGTAATAAGTGTTATAAGTGTGATCTCTGCAAAACTTACTAAAGTGAAAGTCTTGCTAAATTGAAAACTGTGAAACCATGATTCGTAAATCATGAACTATGTGTTATATGCAATGGGCTTTCCTTAAAAAGGGGATACACGATTCATTTATGCTATATTGTTTACTCATTGAGATCATCTATCTCACTCCTTTTTTCTTGTATGGTTCCAGGTGAGCAATATGAGGAGGCAAAGTGATGGCTCAAGCATTCTACTTCATTTGGGGGATTCCTTGTCCAAGTCTTTAATTATACTATGTTATGAATAGTTACTCGTAGATGCTCTGGAAGTTTATTTTGGGATATTAATCATTGAGGATTTATTTTAAGACTTTAAATGTTATTTTCCTGTGAGATGTTTTCAAAGTATTTTGCTAAACTATTCTTCCACATATTGAGTTTTCCTGTATTATTGGATATTTAAGTTAATGCAATGGGTTTGGTATGATCCTAGGCATGTTTGGTATAAGTATAAGTGGGTTCTATGGGCATGGGTGACCTTATGTCTCCCCATGTTCTAGGACCATCATGTCTCCAAAAATGGGATGTGACAAATCTAATGTCATCAAGAATTAGAACTGAGATAGGGACATAGAATCATTTGAACTTCTTTCTTTTCAAAATTGCAACAACTTCAAAAAAGATGTTCACTCTTATTTTCAACATAAAATCTCATAACTTTTATACCATTCCAAGACTTAACCCTTAAGTCTTCACAAAGACTTAAATATCCTTTCATATGCTTTTAGCTCATCATTTGGTGAAGGGGCAAAGTTGAACTTTGCTTCTTCAAATGGTGAAATAACAATTTTATCCTTTAGGGGTAAAATGGACATTTCTATTAGTCAAAAGATATAATTACAATTTTAACCTTAATAGAAAATTCTCTAACCCCTAAACCCATCATATAGGCTTATGAACAGTGAATTTTCTCTAACCCCTAAATTGCCTCTTTTCTGTATCACATATGGGCTTAACCCACATCTCATATGTTAAAGGTTTTCACTAAGCTTAAAATTAAGTCTTTGATTTAGTCCAAATAAATTTTCAATTTAATCTTTCTCATTTGCATCATATAAAATTAAGATTTAATTGAATAGAAACCTTTATAGACTAAACATCAGGACATGCTAGAGTCCTTGTAAATTTAATTATATGTTTAATCATTTTACCACTAATCAATTAATTAAAAACTTTAATTAATTATTATGGTAAAACTTTTATACTTGAAAGGTGATCACTATTGGGTGTATGACTTTCTAGGTTCATGTTTAATTAGCAATGGGAATGAGAAAATATTTTTCTCTACTAATGTGAAATCCCCACTTCACACTTAGTCCCATAAGTCGTGAGTGACAGCTAGCATTCCATATCACGACTACCAAATTAGAAATGAATGCTTATAATTGATAACTATAAACATTACATGGACCATTGATTATAAATTATCATGCACTAGAATCCATTTATTAGAGATCCCATTCTTGGCTAAGGTAATGGTTTATGTCAAACCCTAATGTGCCTAGATTCTATGTCCTTATCTCGATTCTAATTCTTAAGAAGATTAGATTCCTACTAGAAACTCTTTCTAATGAAT
This sequence comes from Reutealis trisperma, assembly GCA_947687605.1. Lineage (NCBI taxonomy): Eukaryota > Viridiplantae > Streptophyta > Magnoliopsida > Malpighiales > Euphorbiaceae > Reutealis > Reutealis trisperma. The sequence continues at coordinate 159,149 of CANTUT010000587.1, forward strand.
CTATTTGTCCTGGCTAGGAGCTTTAGTTATCAAGAATAATAAGATAACATAGGATCTTAACCTTGTTTACCTAAGATAATGAATTTTATCTTAGCGATCACTTACTTCCATATATAACAAATTAGAACTATCATATGCCATATATCCGTACATGAATAGTACATCTATGTAATGTCACATCCCAACCTTGGAGACATGACAGTCCTAGAACATGGGGAGACATAAGGTCACCCACGCTCGTAGAACCCACTTACATATAAACAAAATCATGCCTAGGATCTTACCAAACCTCTTACAATAACTTGATTAAAACATTTAGATGAATACCTTAAATTGCAGAAGATTGAGATAGATCATTACATATAAAATCCATAAGGAAAATATTATATATCAATAAGTATTAATCAACATTCTCGGAGCATCTAATGACAAGACTTCATAAAAATAGTATTATTGATAACTTGGACAAGGAATTCCCCAAGCGAAGTAGAATGCTTGAGCCATCACCTTGCCTCCTCACATATGCTCACCTCGAACCACACAAGGAAGAAGGGTGAGATAGATGATCTCAATGAGTAAACAATAGTGATTGTACAATAACACATATCCCTTAGAAAAGGCTCATAGCTCATAACTTATAGCTCATGATTCATAGTTTGCAATTTAGAAAGGTTCGCAGAAATCACACTTATAACACATATAGTGAAGGGTACTGCCATAATCACTTGAACACATAGAGTGAAGGCTATTGCCATAATCACTCAAACATATAACACATAGAGTGAAGGTTATTTCCATAACCACTCGAACACATAGCTGATGATTACTCGCATCGGTATGAGGATTTTTGCATAAAGGGTAAAAGGTACCATAACTAGAGCTAATGGTAATCACAATTATCAATATCACATAAGGCAACAATAACATGTATCTCAATAACAATAGTGGTTTAACTTTTAAACAAAAGATACAATGACAGTGTAGTTCCAGAAAGAATATACATTGGGGTAATAATCATAAAGGTATTATCACTGGATAGTCAAAAATGGCTTTGGACCAAATGTCCTTTGGAAACCCAAGCTTAACAAGAAATCACATAGTTAATTTAAAAATGGAAGTGAACTTGGGTTTCAAAAATGTCAAAGGTACACATATCATAATAGATTGCACTTGTAATTTGAAACATAATGTTTACTCACACTTATAGAATGAATACGATGTTTACTCACACTTGTAAGATGAACATAGTATTTACTCACACTTGTAAAATGAATACGATGTTTACTCACACTTGTAAGATGAACATAGTATTTACTCACACTTGTAACAAGAACATTATGTTTACTCACCTTGGGGTTCCTTTGCTCCTAGTACACGTAGTCCCTTTTGCACTTCTAAAGCTCCTCAAACTCTAACATAATATTTGATTTAATACTTAATATTTATTTACTCATGATGCTCCTATCCCATAACTACCCATGTACATATAACATACACATACACTTAGAGTCCACACATAGGTGTACTCATCACTTGCACATAGCTCGTTGACCTACTGGCCTTGCGTACTTTGGCCTTATAGGCTCACATGATAACACATTACAATCATATCAATACTTTTTAAGGTCATTACAATATCATTACCTCAATATCAATTCGCTTATCAATTATCTTAGTTCACTTTACACTTCCATACATGTCAACTTAACAATTAATCCTTCAAACATCATGCTTAACTCTTCTGATCCCTTTCACTTCATTAACTCATAACCATATATTCATCATCAAGTCATCATGACATCTAGTTACAAATTCCTCAATCACATTTGCATTCTAATCACAATACAAGGTTAAGATACCTTAAGTATACCATAATGCATTTAAGCTCATCTAGGACCATACCTTTAATTAACATGCAATTTTATCATTTATTATACATACATACATGTCAACAATCATCAAAACACATCACATAAAATTTATAAACATTTGGACAAAATTGTTCATGTAGGCCGAATGCATCATTAAGGTAAAAACCAAATTCCTCTCCTTTTCATGCTTTTCGTCTATTTCAGAAATAAGTAAAAACATGGTTTGAATCAAGATCTTTCATGTAATCATAACAAAAATCATTCTAGAATATAAATTCATAGGAATCGGCCACTATTGGTGCTATTAATATATAAAAATTCAATCTTTTGCATTAGAGTGCACAAAACCACAAGTTTTCTTATTTTTGGTATTTTTCGGTCATTTCAGAAATATGCAAACAAATTGTTTAAAGCATTATTTTTCATTCAATCATTGAAAATATCAGTTTAGAACACATTCCTTCATGAATCGGCAGCCATAGGTAGGGTTTATACAAAAAAATTCCAAGTTCAAAAGCTTAGGTGAAAAATCATGAGTTTCTGCGTTTTCCGCGCATTTCGTTCATTTCAGCGATAAACAGACACATGATTCAAATCACTATTTTTCATCTAAAAAAACAAATATCATATTAGAACACCAATTCATACAAATCGGTACCTACATGACTATGAAAGAATAAAATTTTCCAACTTCCAAGTTTTAACACGAAAACCTTGAATTCCTTTGTTTTTTGAAACTTTTTGGTCATCGCAGAAATATGCAAAAATATTATTTAATCTAATATTTTTCATCAAAAAAAATCAAAAATCAATTTTTAATATAATCATGTACAAATCATCCTCCCCCCCTTATGATGTTTATGCATAAAAGTTGTGATTTTAAGTTATAGAATTCACCTTCGGAGAAATCTCGCAGAAAGAATCGTGTGTTCAGTAGAAAATAGATTTTCTCTCCCAAAAACTCACCCAAACAGAATTAAATCTATAGAAATCAGTAATCAACCAGTTCAAAATAATTTTCCCATAATTTATTTTATAGAAATCAGTTTAGAAATCGAAAGAGAAGAAAAACTTACGATTACAATCAAGAAATCGCGAAACAGAAAGGTGTTTTCTTAATTTCGGTTGAGAGAATTATTTTGCGAGAATTTTTCTGTAAAAATACTGGAATAAAAGAGTGTTGCTGCTGTCTAAACTGATGGGGGCCAAAATTTTGCTTATATATTAGGGTTTGGGGTGCAATTTCCAAGTTTGCCCTTAATGAGCTAGGTTAGGTGTGTTTTTGTGTAGTGGGCTTTTGGGTATTTAGGCTTTTTAATTAATTTAGGGCTGATTATAGGTAATTAAAAATACAATATTTTTCTTATTATTTTCATTAAAATTTTCCCCAAAAACATTTATTTAGAAATATTTTAAAAATACTCATAAAATTATTTTATGCTTAAAAAATCACCTTTTTACATGAAAATTTATTTTATGAAAAATAAATTATTTCATGCTAATGCATTTTATTCAAATCATTTATTTTACAATAATAATTCATATTAGGTATATTAAAATTAATTTAACATGTTCCAAACTCATAAATCACGTCACATATGAATTTTCATAAAATTAAATATTTTGTCACAATAACTCTTAATTCAAGCAATTTGTCACGAAAACTCCTAGGATAGATGTGGGTTGTTACATATAAGCAATAATAAATTCTAACCACCTATGTATGAGATATTGTATCCCTCAAATCAAAGGATTATATTCATTATTATAACCCAAATGATGAATAATTGACAAATAGTAAAGCCCCATATTATTATTATCTAATGTCACAGTTCAACTATTTATCCTATAAATATCTCCGTGTTTGTATTGATATCATATGTCAAGCAACATGAGACTTACTGCCTCTATAATCATTCGTATCACATACTAATTATAGAAAATAAACAGAAGTGATGGTCTTCTAGAATTAATGATGCCCAGTCATTAATCCTATGACTATGAACATATTTAAAATATTTGTACAAGAGTAATCTATCTCCCATATTCTCAATACTTGAGAATAGATCCTCGTGCAAATACTTAAGGACTATATTTTATAATATTAAACCCTTTTTACATCATAAATATATATATTATGCCATTGGGAATTAACATCTACTATTACATAACTATTATATGGCCCTTAGGGCACATACTTCTATCAGTGTTTGTATCGACATCACATGTCAAGTAGCATGAGACTCACTGCCTCTATAATCATCCATATCATCTATTGATTATAGAAAACAAATAAAGGTGATGGTCTTCTAGAATTAATGATGCCTAGTCATTAATCCTATGACTATAAACATATTTAAAATATTTGTACAAGAGTGATTTGTCTCCCATATTCTCAACACTTGAGAATAGATCATCTTACAAATACTTAAGCACTATATTCAATAATATGAAACCTTTTTCACATTATGAATATATTATCATGCCATTGGGAATTAATATCTACTATTACATAACTATTATATGGCTTCTAGGGCACATACTGCTATCACTAGCCATGCACCGTCGCCACCGATGGTGAACCAAGGCGAACGTCATGCCATCTTGCCTGCCTTAATGCCAGGAGCTCAGAAACCAGCGTCACTCATCGCCACTCACCACCCTTTCATCAGAATCAACCTCAAAAGTTTCAACCTTCAATTCTCCAATCTTGACTTCCTATGATTGTCAAGGGGCATAGCAGGTATCAAATTGAAGACCTCGCTACTAGGAGTCGAACGAAAGTAATTTCATTTAATTTTGCCTCCGAAATCGCTCAAAATCTTGATTTGAAGCTTCTGTTGTTGGAATTTCTTCTCGTTATGAGTATGCCATTGTCCCTCATTGACCCATGGTGTTTTCTATAACAACCCACACCCATCCTTGCAGTTTCGTCATAAAATTGCTTGATTTATAACTACTATAACAAAGAGTATGCTTTCATGAAATTTTATATGCTATGTGATTTATGAGCAAGTGGCATCTTAGACTAGTTCTAATATGTATAATATGGATTTTGAATATGAAATAGGTGATTCATGTGAAGTGCAAATGCATAAAATGATTTATTGCATACAAAGTGAATTTTCATGCACAAAGCGATTTTTAGGCATAAAATAATTTTTATGAGCATTTCTAAAATATTTCAAATTAAATATTTTTGGGGGGATTTTAATGAAAATAAGAAGCAAAATATTTTATTTTTAATTATTTATAATCAGCCCATAAATTAGATAAATGCCCTAAGTCACTAAAAGCCCCACACATCAAAACACTCCTAACCTAGTTCATTAATGGTAAACTTGTAATTTTGCACCAAAACCCTAATTTTTAACCTAAATTTCGGCCACCCTAGCATATGGAAGCCTCCATTATGTTATTCAACATATTTTTTATAGAAAATTCTCCCAAAAATTCTCTTTCAACCGAGATTTACAAGGTGCCTCCAAACCTTGTGATTTTGTGATCGTCTTTGTAATTTTTACTCTTTTTTCAAGCTACTATTGGATTTTCATGTAACTAATCATGAGTAATCCATATGGACCTGTATATTTACTATTTTTCTTTTGTTAATTTGGCCTGGATTGTTTTTTTTGAAGGAGAAACCAATTTCCAATCATAAACACAACTCTTTCTCCAAAAATCCATCAAAGGTGAACTCTAAAACCTAAAAGTTGTAAATTACATGCATATGGATACTTGGGGCAGTGATTTGTGTGATTATATCCTAAACTAATTTTTTTTTTTATGTTTACATGAAAAATATTGGTTTAAATCATGCGTTTACATATTACTGTAATGATCAAAAAGTGAGAGAAGCAAGAAAATCCATTATTTTTCACTAATATGTGGTTCGACCTACCTTAGGATTTTGGTCCCAAGGCTTATAATTTTTATATGATACATTTTAATGATTGTTGGCATGTGTATATGAATGATACATTATTTAATTGCATGTTGGTTGAAGGAGTAGCTTAAGGAAACACCTAGAGTATTTCGGCCTACCTAAGGTTTCTAAAACCCTAATTATCATGTTTGATTAATATGTGTACATGATTAAGTGACATGCATGTGAGGTCTCGCCTGAGCACTGACGCAATCCTCTTGAGGGAAACAGGATGCTTATTCGGGTTTAGACTCATGATGGAACCATCGGGTTCAGATTTGGTTGATTTTGAAAATGATTTTTGGGAGTCGCCACCCTAATTTATTTTTAAATGGGAAAATTAAGAAAAAATTCATTTGACTCCAATTCATTAATTTTCAATTAATTCACCCAAGGATAAAATGACTAGCCTCGAACTAGGTTAAGTTCAGGGATTAAGTTTTTGGTTTTAAATAATCTAAGTTTGGCTCTTAACTTTAATTTGACTTTGAAAATTAATTTCATGGATGACAAATATTATATGACAATTTTAACATCATAATTAATGCATGAGCATGGTATAAGTGCAATGAGAAAATGAAACATCCACAAATTTAATTAAAGAGGGGAAATGAGATTAATTAGGATTTGGATTTGAGGTTTGGATTTAGATTCTAAACGTGCCTACATACACCATTGAATGGGATCAAAACTCATGTAGTTTATTCCATAATTAAGTGGAGGGGTTTAGGAGTTGATTAGAAAGATTTTGGTTTGGGTGTGTTGAGAATGAAGAAAAAGGCTAATACCTATGTTTTTGGTGGACAGAGGATTTTACTGGATCGAAGTTCCATTTTATCGAGACCAGGTGATTGGATTGATTGGGAGATTAATTAATTAATTAAAATGATTAATTAACTAATTAATATAATGAAAATGATGGATGGATTAATTAATTAAAAAGATTAATTAATTAATTTGGAGGAAAGGTAGATTAAGGAAAATGATTAATTTGATTGTAGAAAAGTGATTAATTAATTAATTAAAAAGATTAATTAATTAATTAATTGAATGATTAAACAAAAAAGAGTTTTAGTTAATTAAATTATTAACTTGGATAGGGTGAGATAATTAATTAATTAAAAAGTTTAATAATTAATTATCTCACCCTATCCAAGTTAATAATTTAATTAACTAAAACTCTTTTTTGTTTAATCATTCAATTAATTAATTAATTAATCTTTTTAATTAATTAATTAATCACTTTTCTACAATCAAATTAATCATTTTCCTTAATCTACCTTTCCTCCAAATTAATTAATTAATCTTTTTAATTAATTAATCCATCCATCATTTTCATTATATTAATTAGTTAATTAATCATTTTAATTAATTAAAATGATTAATTAACTAATTAATATAATGAAAATGATGGATGGATTAATTAATTAAAAAGATTAATTAATTAATTTGGAGGAAAGGTAGATTAAGGAAAATGATTAATTTGATTGTAGAAAAGTGATTAATTAATTAATTAAAAAGATTAATTAATTAATTAATTGAATGATTAAACAAAAAAGAGTTTTAGTTAATTAAATTATTAACTTGGATAGGGTGAGATAATTAATTAATTAAAAAGTTTAATTAATTAAGTAGAGAGTGGTTGGAGGGAGAATAAGAGAGGAATTAGTAGATAGCCATCAATACTAATTTAAGAGGTATGGAGAAATGAAGGAAATGAGGGGGTATTTATAGGAAAATGGAGGTGAGGGTAACTTGGGAAGTGGAAAAGTAAAAAGACCAAAAGGATATGGCTAGAAAAATGCTGAAAAATCATATTAGGGGTATTTTGAGAATTTTGGAGGGCAAAAGGGAGACTGCCACTGGAGAGGCCGGTGGCATCACCAGGCCTCTCGGCAATGCCACTGAGCTTCCCAACGGCAATGGCCAGAGGATGCCACCGGCCCCTTCGATGGCAGCTGACATGGCGATTTTTTTTTTTTTTAAAGATTAGTTGGTTTGGGATTTTGGAAATTTGGATGTCTGATAGCAATGTAATTGAATTTCTTTTGGGGGCACTACTAACTGAAATTCTGCTTTTTGCTCAGATCAGATTTTGAAACTTCCAGGTTAGTTTTTAGGAGTTTCAGAGTTTAGAAAATTCTTCGATCAACTTCGATAGACTCAAAATTAATTTTAGAACAATTGACTAGTCAGTCTGAGAGAAAATTTGATCGGTTTTGAAAAAATACTATCTGGTATAGAAGGTCCAGTCAAAATTGAAAAGGCATCAGATTGTGTCAAGAATACTTTGGTCGATTTTGAAGAGTTTATAATTCATTTTGGAAGTGCTGAAATAAGGGTTCATAACTTGTCCTCATCAGAATTGGCTTTGAACAAAAGATGATTCTGATGATAGTGAATGTTGGGAAGAGGTGCCATGTCAGATTCTAGGTTTATGTGTTCTTGTTAGGTCCTTTGGGAGGAGGCCCTCTAGGATAAATGAGGTTTCATCAATGGCTATCGGTCCGGCCTTGATGTTGGGTGTGAGAATGGTCTTAATGAATTTCAATTAAGGATATCTGTTTGGCCCTAATGTTAGAGGTAAAGATGATATGGAGTAAATCTCAATCAAGGCTATATGTCTAGCCTTAATATTGGAGACAAAGAGGATTTGGGTAAATCTTAATTCTAATGATAGTGAACGCAAGAGAGGGGATAGTACAAGGAACCAAAGTGATGTCTATGTCGGTGTTTGGACATATTTTGGGTGGGAGTTATGGTTGAAGAAGGATGATGGTAAAAAGAACCATAAGGATGTTTAAGAAATCATTCCTAAACATTTATGGGTGGAAAATATGGCTAATAAATGGAAGTGAGAAAATGGACCAAAGGGATATCTGGACTAGTGGCTATATATTTTGTGTGAATTGATGGATTTGGGTAAAAGATGTGTAAAGTGGAACCATATAGATGTCTAGGTGATCGTTTTTAGACATTTATGGGTAAAATTGATGGATTTTGATAAAAGAGATGGAAAAAAGAACCAAATGAATGTCAAGGTGACCATTTCCAGACATTTATAAGTAGAAGAGAATTTTGGATAGGATAATGTGAAAGGAGAGCCTCAACCTATGGCGAGTCAACTCGAGAGATTCTAACAAGATTTGGTAAAGGGAGAGCCTCAACCTATGGTGAGTCAACTCAAGATATTCTAACAAGATTTGATAAAGGGAGAGCCTTAACCTATGGCAAGTCGGCTCGATAAATTATGAAAATGTTTTGATAAAGGGAGAGCCTCAGCCTATGGCGAGTCAGCTCAAGAGATTCTAAAAAGATTTTGATAGGAGAAGAGCCTCGACCTATGGCTAGTCAGGTCAACAAATTCTAAAAAGATTTTAGTAAAGGAAGAGCCTCGGCTTATGGCGAGTCAACTCAAGAGATTTTGACAAGATTTTGGTTGCACCAAAGGAACTTGGGCTTCTAAATTTGAGGGATTGGGCCTTTTGGAAGGCTCAAAGAAACTTTACCGAGAATAAATGGACTCTGAAAGTCACACTTTGTTGATTAGATCTGGAAAGGTATCATTTATAGAGACACTGGTCGGCTTTAGGACATGTTGATTAGTTTTGAGGAAATATTAGTCAGCTTTAGGAGAGGCTATTAGCTTGGCTTATGCATGATGGTGCATGATTGCAGATGGTTACATATGCAGCAATGTTTGTGCATAGATGATGCATGTTCATGTATGCATGTTTTAGAATTCATGGACCTTTTGTCCAATTTCTATACCATGGATTATTTGTGATGATGCTTATAATGGATGATTACATGGATGTATGAGAGTGAATTCATAAGAATGCAATTTTTCATATGACTTTTGTGTCCGTGGAGAGATGCATTTGTGGACTGAGAAACTTGATAGGTTGGTATGGAATAGTTGCGATGGTGGCATTACGAGGAGTTTGAGTGGATTGAGATTTTTCTAAGGACTTGCTTCATATTTTGGGATTCAGAGGCCTATGATTTCTGTTTCGATGCTGGTGAGGAGGAGTTATGCCCCACTTTTAGGAAGTTTGATATTATGGCTTAGTTGTAATAAGAGTTTGGCATCTCTTGGATTTTTTCAAGAGTTTTTTTTTTGGGACTTTTCTCAAGATGTCATAAGCTAGATGATGATTGGTGATGGTCAAGTGAATTTGATCATTGTGATTGAGAAGTTTCATGACCTTGATGAACAGGGAGATATTAGGGGGGCAAAGGCTCAACATAAGGGCCTTGATTTTCTATTAGAGTGTCAGATACAGGTATGTTGAATGGGGTAATGCCAAAGTGGTAGATGGAATAGAGACATTTTATGGTCAGAGCTATGCTGGCAAAGATACTGATGAGCTTTGACTACTTTGTTTAGGATTTAGAGAGATGAACTGTCATGCTAGTTATTCACCAACTGATAAAATTTTGTCTATTATTACCCTTTCTATTGGGGGTGCTTTTTAGGTGTCTGTTTTAGGTTTTGGATTATCTTAGAAGTGAGAGTGATGGATCATTTTCGGGTGGTAGCCCCTGCTTTTTAGTCTGCACAACTTTATCAAGACTCGATTAGAGATTGGATAGGATAGTTGCTTACAGCTTGGCTTCGAAGGACACATTTTTAGCATGCTAATGGTAAAGGATTAGATCTCTCTTAACTAGGGGCCATGGATGTTGAGTAGTTTACCGATTGGGCTTCGTTTGAATGACTTTCCACTAGGAAATAAGGGTCTTGAGGTAGATGAGACAAACTCAGGATGTGCCCTCAATTTTCCTTTCTTAGAGTCTGTACAGATCACAGTTCCCATTGGTAAAGCTAGCAGGGGGTGGCTAGCTGAGAAGTTATCATGCTATTTATTTTGGGTTTTCATTTGTGATGATAGAGAAGTATGATAGGTGGTTGATAAAGGTGGTTTGGCTAGTTGAGAAAAAGTGCCAGGCTACCTTGCTAAGGGGAATAGAGGGTGATGTAGCTGAGGAAAGAGAGACTATAGGAGAAGCAATTAGTAGCAAAAGGACTGCAGTACAAACAAAGGGGATAACTTCATCTTTGAAGGAGACTCAAGGATTTATTAGAAGTAAGACATTACAAGTTGTAATAGTGACTCAAACTATGGTGGTGGTGATAAAGGACATTGTGACTGCAGTGAGATAGGATAACACTATAGTGGTGGTTCAGATAAGGACTGCTATAGTTAGGGTAGAAAGAGGTACTGCAATTTTTGAACTACATAGGACTTTTAGAAGTAGTTTCAAGACTACTAGTACTCAAGAGAGGGTTTTCAATACTGCTATAGTGAATAGTTTTAATTATATTGGTACTTCTACTATTGCGGCAAAAGGAGCTACAGAGACCTGGAGGAGGGGTGTGCCTATTTGAAGAGATTGTAGCAAACTCTGATTCTGATAAGGATACGAGAGATGTGCACCTTAGGAGGTAGAGAAAGACTAGCTGGACCATAACTTCATACATGACCCTTTTTTTTTCTTTTTGCTCAAAATAATTACAGGTTGATAAGACCACATGAAATAGGATAAGCTATAGATGACATTGAAAAGGCTATCCTTTATGAAGGGTTTGTATTTTGCAAAATTTGATCACCATTAAATGAGACATCTTTTATTTTTGCTCTAATTTCTGCCAAAGCAGCCCTTTTAGGTTTTTAGCTTAGCGAGCATTCTTTTTTTAGGTAAAAGAATTAAGTTAATGATGTACTAGGCATAAAGAAAGTGAGAATGTGATGCAAAAAAAATATTTTGTATTATGATTTGGACCACACTCGAGCCAAGCTGCTTACGTATCCCTTATATCACTTTTCTGTCAGTCATTTCTTTTAGGGAGAATCGAGTCCATGTAGTTCTGATTACGTATGCATGAAAAACAAAAATGAAATGTAGATCTCATCTTTGGATGATGTATCATTTCAACTGATCCAAATTGCTAGGATGGGAGAATTCACTTCTATCCACGTCTGTAAAGATGGTGCCTCCATCAGATAGGATCTTCTTGAGCATGTACTGGCTAGCCCAATTTAGCTTGAACTTCCTCTTGGATCATGAATGGGAGCCTCGATTTCTTTCAGAACTAGATTTCCTTCTTGCAAACCTATGTCTTTCACTTTCTAGTTGAGGCACTCAACTAGTCCCCACTGGTAAACTTGAATTTTGTATGGAGCATTGATTCTCTTTTCATCAATGGCATTCAGTTGATCATGATACCTTTTGATCTATTTTGTCTTCATTCTGTGCAGCTTCGCCTTAATAGGTTTCTCGTGTGTGTAGGTTGGGATCCCATGAACTACAATGCTTAGATCATCCCTGTCTTGTCCTATATAGAACAACTCATGAGCTACTGCTATGTAAATGCAACGTATGTGATTTTTTATTCTTTTCCTTTATGCCATAATTAATTAATCCTTTTGCCTTTTCACATTTTTGTATTTTTTTTAAAGATGTCCCATTTAAAGATAAATCAGAAAAATTAAAGCAAATTAGAAAGTTTAAACTTTTTATTAATAATAAAAGTCCCACCATGAGTACATTAAAGGATAAGCCTAGAAGGCAAAATATAGACTCATAAGGGCAAGACCTGACAGACTCAAATTCAAAGAAAAATTTAATGGCAAATAGACTTAAAAGACTTAGATTAAGACTCAGACTCATAGATGGACTCAAAAGACTCAGACATAAACTCAAAAGACTTGGATAGGGGCACAACAGCCTTAGCACTCTTCCCAAAATACCAGTTATTGGATTAAACTTGAGATGGTCAGGTGAGTTCGGTGGTTCAGAGAAGGATTGATGGTGGTGTTAGACTTTAGGTTTCGGGGCAATGATGTCTCTGCTATCAATGAGGTCTTGAATTTTGTGCTTCAGAGCTTTACACACATCAGTTTTATGCCCTGGCCCTCGATGAAAGTCGCAGTGCTCATTAGCATTATAATCCTTAGGCAAGGGGTTTAGAAGGGGTCATGGTTCTAGAGGCTTGACCATATTAGCCTCTAAGGCTTTCTTGTAAACGATGCTGAGGGCCATGCCTAGCTTAAAGAAAGTTCTCTTTATTTCTAACTTCATCGGCTAGTGATAGGATACCACATTTACCTCCCCCTCTCTTTGGGTGGTGGAGTTAGTGGTGTAACTGTTGTTCTTATGATACCTAGAGGATTAGTGGTGTAACTATTGTTCTTATGATACCTAGAGGATTCATCTTTGATTTTTCTTAATTGAATCAAATCCTCGATCTTAAAGGTAGTGATAATGAGAGATTTAAAGTTGGAGAGGTATTGAGTTCACAGATGCATCTGATATTGGGGGAGGATATTCTTGATAATGATGTCAATTTACTCTACTTTAGATGGATGGTTCACCATTTGAGCAACTTTTGTCCTCCACCTTATAAGGAATGCAGTGAAGGACTCTCTTGGCCCTTGTTTGGTGATTTCCAAATCTCGACGAGTGACATCCACCTCAATATTATAGTGGTATTGCTTGACAAAAGCATTGTAGATGTCATCCTAAGTTTTCTTATGATTCTAAGATCTAGTAACCACTTGACAGTTCCTCTAGTTAGAGATTATTTGAATAACTGAGCAAGGAGCTTGTCATTTACACCAAAAGGTCTCATAGCACCCACATACATCTTGAGGTGAGTTTTAGGGCATAAGATGCCATTAAACTTATCCATAATTGGCATCTTAAATTTTGGTGGAACACGTGCATTTGGGAAGAGTGCTAGAGAGTCAATGTCTATCATGTCTTCATGCTCTTCAATGTTCTTAAGTGTTCTCTCTATGGCCTAAATTTTCTCCATCAATTTCTTAGCTTCCAAAAAGCTAGAGAAATCCACACTTTGAAAAGGATTCATAGTGAGAGTGGGAGCAAAAGCATTCATATCTAGAGGAGGAAAGGTGGGTGTTTCAGGAGCCTTCCCTTTATCGATGAGATCAATAATAGGGGGAGTGAAAGTGGGGGTATAGCTAGTTTCAGCTTGGGCAGAAGCAAGCTGAGCAAGAGGAGAAGTGATGGTGGCATTAGTCATTTCCTTGACCTCATTGATGATGGACTGACATTGGCAATTGAGAGCACTAGTGAAAATGGCAGACTAGGCATTAAGAGCATTGGTGAAAGTCTCGGCTTGGGTCTTAAGAGTGGTGGGGAGTGTGGCTTGAAAAGTCTCTTCTTGTTTTTTAAGGAGGTTGGTGAAAAAGGTGCTCATCGCATCTTGGTTAAAAGGGCTGGAGGTGTTGGCCATTGGTACCTTAAAATAGACCTAAAAAAAAAAAAAGGTCAGTAAGAATACAACATTGTGAAGGAAAAAATGGTATGAATGTGAAGGTGTGTCAGAAAAGGGATTCCCTCCACATGGTTGGTCACTGGGTTTGACAAGGTGAGTGTGTGAGGTTGCGATGTTTTTTGGTAACGGACCACCGGTTTAGGGTTTTGTCTTGTCGAACTTCTCATATTATGTATATATAGTAATGTTATTGTGCATGTTGAAAAAGGTTTTATGAACATGCAAGAGCATTGATTATTATGGTACATGAAACCTAAGGTCAAAGACTAGGGCAGCTATATGTACAAGGGTGAATAGGTGGTTCAATTAAGGGTCCGAATCCCATTAGAGCATCGATATACCTAACCACATGTGAGGCAAGGAGCCTCACATGGGTCCAATGGTACTGATTGCTCGTTACACAACCGAAATGATTTTGAGTCGCCACCCTAATTTATTTTTAAATGAGAAAATTAAAGAAAAACTCAATTGACTCCAATTAATTAATTTTCAATTAATTCACCCAAGGATAAAATGACTAGCCTCGAACTAGGTTGAGTTCGGAGACTATGTTTTTAGTTTTAAATAATCTAAGTTTGGCTCTTAAGTTTAATTTGACTTTGAAAATTAATTTCATGGATGACAAATATTATATGACAATTATAACATCATAATTAATGCATGAGCATGGTATGAGTGCAATAAAAAAATGAAACATCCATAAATTTAATTAAAGAGGGGAAATGAGATTGATTGGGATTTGGATTTGAGGTTTGGATTTAGATTCCAAATGTGCCTACATATCCTATTAAATAAGGATCAAAACCCACGTAGTTTATTCCATGATTAAGTGGAGGGGTTTAGAAGTTGATCATAATGATTTTGGTTTGGGTTTACTGAGAATAAGGAAAAATGCTGATACCTTTTCTTTTGGTGGGCAGAGGATTTTACCGGACCGAAGTTTCATTTTATCTGGACTGGGTGATTGGATTTATTAGAAGATTAATTAATTAAAATGATTAATTAATTAATTAATATGATGAAAAAGATGGATGAATTAATTAATTAAAAAGATTACTTCATTAATTTGGAGGAATGGTGGATTAAGGAAAATGATTAATTTGATTTTAAAAAAAGTGATTAATTAATTAATTAAAAAGACTAATTAATTAATTAATTGAATGATTAAACAAAAAAGATTTTTAGTTAATTAAAAAGGTTAATTAAGTTGATTAGGGTGAGATAATTAATTAATTAAAAAGTTTAATTAATTAATTAGAGAGTGGTTGAAGGGAGAATAAGATGAGAATTAGTAGATAGCCATTAATACTAATTCAAGAGGTGTGGAGAAATGAAGAAAATGAGGGGGTATTTATAGGAAAATGGAGGTGAGAGTAACTTGAGAAGTGGAAAAGTGAAAAGACCAAAAGGATATGGCTAGAAAAATGCTAAAAAAATAATATTGGAGCATTTTGATAATTTTGGAGGTTAAAAGGGGGACTGCCACAGGAGAGGCAGGTGGTGTTAACATAGCAAATTATTTTTTTTTTTTAGAGAGTAGTTGGTTTGGGATTTAGGAAATTTGGATGTCTGATAGCAATGTAATTAAATTTCTTTTGGGGGCGCTTCCAGTTGAAATTTTTCTTTTTTCTCAAGTCATATTTTAAGATTTTCAAGTCAGTTTTTGGGAGTTTCATAGTTCAAAAAATTCTTCTGTCAACTTTGATAGACTCAAAATTAATTTTAAAATAATTGAATAGTTGTGAACCCTTAAATTTGCACTTTTACACAACCAGCACTTAATTTCAAACCCATAGAATCAAATAGGGTTTAAATCAGAGCTGAAACGGGTGAAAACGGGCCAAAAATCGCAAAATGGGTGAAATTGAGCCTGCAACCACAGAAGACCCTGTGGCTGCCACCAAAGTGGTTGTGGCTGCTGTAGGGCTTCTAGCGGCGGCAAGTGGGATTTTCATTTTTTTTTTCGTTTTTCTCCATTTTATGCACTTATCCCACATTGGAAGTGTATAAAACCTTCCCCCAACCTCTCACCTATATATAGGAGTCCTTCCATTCCATTTTTCTTTACCTATCAACCTCTTAGCTTCTGGGTTTGCTTGATTAGCCTTTGCATCAAGTGAACCATCTTCACAAGTTTGGTCTGAAAGGAACGAACTTTTAGTTTAATTTTTTATTTTGTTGGTCATTTCGAGGTAACTCTCCTCAAATCAGTCCAAGGAGGTCCCAAATACGCCATCTGAGTCGCCGTTCAAAGGTTGTTGTTCCGCGTAGTTGAGAAGGTAGAATTACGATATGGTCATCTGCTCCAACCGCCCTACGTCCCCAAGTCTCGTTCTCCTAAGGTATTTATTTTCTTCATTTATTATTTTGTTTTGTTTTGTTTTATTTTTCTTAGGATTGCTTTTTTTTTTTTTTTCATTTATTGTTTCTTCGCTTGGCATGTTTTATCATTTTCTTTCATTATTTTGAGGCATGTTGATTAGAATCTGATTTAGTCAACTAGGTAAACAATTTGAATTGATGCATCGAATTGTTAATTAAAACCTGACCTAATTAACAACATGGTAATTAATAATTCTGCTTGTTTAATCAATCAACTCATCTTTCAATCAATGAACTGAAACATGATAAAATGGCTAGGCTAAACTAACCCCTTTGCAAGAAGGGTAAACTACATGGATTTTGATTTCCATTCAAAGGGATACATAGACTTGCTTGTTTTAAACATCAAATCCAATTTAAATAAAATGTAATCATTCTCTTGTATGTTATTTTATCAATTAGCTCTTTTCTTTGTGATATTTGCTTTTAGTTTGTTTTCTTTACTATATTGATTTTGTCTTTCTTTTACAGTATTTTTCTTTAATAATTACTTTAGAATAATTTTAGGGAATGTGTGACTACCCTAGAACCCATAAGGGCTAGAGGAGGTATCTCCTATTTTGGTTTTGAATTATAAAGTTAATTCATTTACTTTATTTGCTTTTTCACTTTGAATTAATGTTTATTTATCTATTTGTTTATTCATGCATTATATAATTATTCATGCATTTTGTAAATTATTCATGAAATTTATTTTAAGTCATTTTATATTAAATTTGCCAAACTAATCATTTTTCTAAATAAACTAAAAAATCTAGTTCCCGAATCCTCTTTAGTTTCAAGACTAGTGATCTTTTCCTTTGGGACATTAAGTGGAGTCAAATTGGGTTTTTCCCTTAATCTTTTCCCAAATAAAATAAAATTAAGGTGGTGACTCTTTTCAAAATCAACTAATCTAAACTCGAGGGTTCCACCATGAGTTCAAAACCAAATGAGCATTTCGATTCCACTTAGTGGATTGAACCGATGCTCGGGTGAGGTCTCATAATTGATGACTCCACTGGGGACACCTTCTTTTTAACAAAAGAAATAAGAGGACTACCAATTGGTTTAAATCAAAGTTTGGCACTTTTAATACATAAATGACTTTCATGCATCATTTGCATTGGCTCATTGCCTTTCAACCTAGATTTCTTAGGAAAACAATAGATAGAAAGTAACATCGAGTGGGTAACCCTCCTTGGGTCTATTTGCGAATAGTGAAATCATCCACCCTACGACAAATCCTTTGATCCTTTCAAAGGTGTAATGAGCATATACATGCTGCTGGACCCATGCGAGACTCCTTGACTCACATGTGGTTTGGTATATTGCTACTCTAGTGTGACGGGTACCCTCTACAAGCCACCCTTACTCTTTCCCTGTAATGAACCTAGATCTTGACCTTAGGTTGTATGTACCATAATTAAAACCTTGCATCTTTACATTCTCATGAAATATTTTTTCCATGCATATCATGCATCCATATTATACAACAAAACATGCATTTATCTCTAGTCTTGGTTATACATTGAACCAAAGAGGGGTCACATAGTCACTTTCCACTTCTATCCAAACACCTCCACTTCTAAACCTTAAACACTCTCACCTCTATCTCAATCACCTTTGCCCCCACAAACCTTAAACCATCACCCTAAACCTTACCCCATTACCTTAGCCTTTAACCTAAACACTAATACCCTAAGCCCAATACCTTTAGCCTAACACAATACCTTAAGCCCAATACCTTTGGCTCAACACACTATCTTAAGCCCAATACACTACCTTAAGTCTAATACCTTTGGTTCAAGCCAATACCTTAAGCATGAGACCTTAACCTATGCAACCTTGGGAAATCCACAAAAGCTTAAATGCAATTAGCTCACAACATCAATGGAAGACTTTTTCCTCAAAGTTTACATATCCATATTCTTAGTTCTTCTCCAAGCACTTACCTCAATTCTTTGATTTGGTTCATAAGGTACCAATGGCCAACTTGTTTGATATGGATGCCCTAACCACACTTATGACTAGCCTTCTTAAAAAGCATAAAGAGCATTTTCAAGCTATCCTAGCTACTCAACAAATCCAATTTGAAGAAAACATGAAGGAAAAAAGGCAAGCCATCATTGAGGAAGTTTGAGCCTTAATTAACTAAGCAAACCTTAATAATCTCAACCACAATTTGAGCCACATCTATCTTGGGAAACCTGCCAATACTCAAGCCCTAAACACCACTACCCACTCTAGATCTTCCTCTCTCCTAAATCCTTTTCAAGGTGGGGAAGTTTTCTTTCAGGATACCAAATTGCTTATGGATAAACTTGAATCTATGGAGAAAACCATCAAATCCCTGAAGCACCATAATCATTTAATTAATATGGATAGCTTGATCTTGTTCCTTGATGCCAAGCTTCCTCCTAAATTCAGAATGCCTAGGTTGGATAGATTTGATGGAACCACATGCCCCAAAACTCATTTAAAGATGTCTATAGGAGTAATGAAACCTATAGGACTTAGCGATGAGCTCCTTGCTCAAATGTTTCAAGAACCACTAATCGGAGCTGCTAGGAGATGGTTTCTTTCATTGGACAAGAGCCAAAAAAAGAACATGGAATGATATTTGTCATGTCTTTATTAGACAATATTATTACAACACTGAAGTAGATGTCACTAGGCGTGATTTAGAAACCATGAAGCAACTTCTAGATGAGTCCTTCTCTATGTTCCTTACTAGGTGGAGGGCTAAAGTTGCTCAAATGGTAAACAGGCCAACCAAGCAAGAACAAGTAGATGTCATTGTCAAGAATCTACTCCCGACCTATCAAGCCCACTTGTTAACACAACACCTACCCATATTCAGAGCTTTGGTTGCAATTGCATCAAAGGTTGAAGATTGAATCCAAAGTAAATCATTTCAAGCTGAATTCCCCACCACCAACTTGAACAATGATGAGGAATCTAGATGCGATTCAACCCTACCTTAGCTCAATCTTGAGTGGCATAACATAGAGTTCAAGCTTAGCTAATCTGACCTGTCTGAGGTTGAATTCCAAATCAAAGTCTAAGTTTAAGTTTGAGTCAGAGTCTGTCATTGTATTTTATTTTATTTTGTATTTTTCCGACCATGTCAGTCCCCTTTTTATCATCTTGTAATAAAGTTTTCTTTATTGTAATGCATCTATATTTTCTTATTAGTGCATTTATTTTTTTATCTTCCTTTTTAGTCCGATATGGATGAGCTTACAAAAAAAAAAAAAAGAGCAAGAAAAGAAAGAAAAAGAAAGAGAGAGAAATGAACAAACAGTCAAATCCACCACAATTAGTACATATCAGAATTTGAGGTGCTTTCATTCTCACAAATCAACAATTACTTCACCAACTCCTAATCAAAGAAAATCAAGACAGCTAAAGCACAAAGAGCAAATGGAATTACCTATTGCGCATTGAGTAATCAAATGATGCACCTTAATAAGGAGCAACAAGTTCAGAGAAGACCTTTGTCAAATCTAGAATCCAAAGGTCAGAGCCCTTCAAAATAAAAAAATAAAAAAAAAAAAAAAAGGTAGTAGCCCAAACCATAGTGGAATTTTCTTCCTAATTTCATTAATTTAAGCTCGCTTAGTTGAAAACCCAAAAGGGCAGCTTAGGCAAAAGTTAAAGCTAAAAGAGAGAAAGAAAACTCATCCAGGTCATCTTCCCTCATGTTTAAAGTTGTCATCTTCAATCAATTCATCTCGTCTCATGTCTCCAAGGTCATCCTTCCTCACCAGAGGTTCGTTCTCTAAGGATATACTATCTTCTATGCCCTTATCCTATAATGGGGGCATGTCTTTCCAGAACATCATCATTTGTTATCAATCCATCCCATTGTTTAGCTCAAAAAGCTAAATCTCCAGTCTGTCATGTCCTTATCATTCACTGTGGGTATAATTCCTAAGTTGTATCTTCTTATTAGTCCTTTAGCCATTCTTAAGGGCTTTTTCTTTTAGTTAGTGTGTCATCTACATCAAGTCAAATCAATTAAGTGTCACTCCAATAGTCTCTTTAATCTCAAACAACAAGATAGCTTAACTTGCTCTTTTTCATAATTCACACTACAAAAGGCAAAGCCGTACAACCTCTATGATTCTTTTCAGATGTTTCAGCCTACCTTCAAACCATTCTTAAACTTTAGGAAATCATACTATTCCATCCTAAGCCTTATTTGCAAATCGTATGATCATGTCAATCTCAAGCCAGGTACCACCCTTTCCTTAGCAAAATCTCATCATGGGCAAAACCAAAAATCCTAAGTCTCTCAAGATTGATCATCTTTGAATCAAGTCGATGCATATCTCCTAAATCCTATCATCCTCAAGTTGACTAAGAAGGACTTGAACCAGTCAAGGCCCATCTCATGCCTCTTTGGCAAACATCTCATTATCCTTGAAAGATTAAGCTCATTGGCAAAACACATAATCCCTGAGATCAAGTTCTCTTAAGGCCTGCAAACCATTCTGATGCAACCATGTCAAAGGGCAAACCCTTATCAATGAGCCTATGGTATCCTTGTGACCAAAACCTGTAGCACCATACTTGAGCCAAAGCCAACCATCCAAAGCACCCTTGTAAAAAACTATCCTCTACACTTAGAAGCCTTTACTAAGAAGCCCACTCCTAAAAGCCTCCACAATGAAGCCCATTCCCAAAAAGCCTTCACAATGAAGCCCACTCCCAAAAAGCCTTCACCATGAAGCCCACTCCCAAAAGCCTTCACCATGAAGCCCACAAAACCAAAAGCCTTCACCATGATGCCCCTCCAAAAAGGCTTGCATTTATGAAGCCCATAATCTCCTCTAAGGGAAAATCTAATTGAGCCTTCCAAATTGATTGCCTAGCCTGGCCTTTTCCTCTAAGCCAAGATTAGCCTTCTAGGTCTAACATCCCAGCCTAATCTCTCTGACACATTCTTAAGGCAAAATATGACCAAGCCTTTTGAATGAACTCACTAGAAGGCCATAACTTGACTGAGCCTCTAATATGATCTCTCACATAGCCAAGTTAGACTGAGCTTCTAAATGACCCTAGCCAAGGCTTAACCTGACCTAGCCTTCCAAAACAATCTTTCCTAAAGCCAAACTAAAAGGCCATAACTGACCAAGCCAATTGCCAGACCTGTCTAAAGACTCCTATATGAACTTCTTTAGAGACAAGCCTAATAAATTGACCTTCCCCAAAACTTGACCTAACCTTTTAACCTAATCATCTTGAAGGACTTGACCCCTCTCATCAAGCTTTCCAATTCAGCCTCAAACTAAACCTAAGCCTAGCCCGACCTCTCCTAGCCATATTTGGCTTAACCTCCAAAGTGACTTCTTCCTAGATCGAACAAATAAAGACCAAATAACCAAGCTACCTTTAAAAGTGGGAGCATCTTTCTCCTAAACGCTCAGCATTCTCCTACCAAATTGACCCTTTACAGGTTTAAAGTATCTAATCATTATATAATTAGATGCATTTCATAATAGAACAAGTTATAAGCTAGACTTCTAAATCAAAATGGATCATCTTTTTGCTGATTCCTACCAGATAGGGTCATCATCATTCTCGCCAAACAATATCATCTCTTTGTTGATTCCTACCAGATAGGGTCATCATTATTCCTACCAGAAATGTCTCA
Organism: Reutealis trisperma; assembly: GCA_947687605.1. Classification (NCBI taxonomy): domain Eukaryota; kingdom Viridiplantae; phylum Streptophyta; class Magnoliopsida; order Malpighiales; family Euphorbiaceae; genus Reutealis; species Reutealis trisperma. The sequence goes on from CANTUT010000587.1 coordinate 181,273, forward strand.
AAATTGATAAGACATTGAGCTAGCTTTCCAAAACAAATCAAAACCATTACTTTTATGAGATTTCATCAAATCTTCTAAATTCTCTAAATATTAAGGTCGAACAAATAGCCTTGATTGAGATTTACCTAACATTAAGGCCGAATAGATAGCCTTAATTGAAATTTACCCAGCATTAAGGCAGGACAGATAGCCTTAATTTAAATCCTCCAATAATAATGCTGGATAAATAGCCTTGATTTAAATCCTCCAACATTAAGGCTGAATAGATAGCCTTGATTAAGATTTTCACCAGATCTTCTTTATCCTCTAACATTAAGGCCAAACAGATAGCCTTAGTTGAGATTTTCCCAAATCTTCTTTATTCTCCAACATTAAGGCTGAACAGATAGCTTTAATTGAGATTTACCCAACATTAAGATGGGATAGATAGCTTTGATTTAAATTCTCTAACATTAAGGCCAGACAGATAGCCTTGATTGAGATTTATCCCAAATCTTCCTTGTCTCTGACATCAAGGCTGGACATATAACCTTAATTGAGATTTTCCCTAAATCATTTTTATCTTTAAACATTAAGGCCAAACAGATAGCCTTAATTGAGATTTATCTCAAATCTTCTTTGTCTTGAACATTAAGGCCGGACATATAGTCTTAATTGAGATTTTCTTTAAATCATTTTTATCTTAAACATTAAGGCCGAATAGATAGTCTTGATTGAGATTTACCGTAAATCTTCTTTGTCTCTAACATTAAGGCTAAACAGATAGCCTTAATTGAGATTTATCCCAGATCATTTTTACTTCCAACATTAAGGCTGAACATATAGCCTTGGTTTATTCTCCAACATTAAGGCTAGACAGATGGCCTTGATTAAGATTTTCACCAGATTTTCTTTATCCTCTAACATTAAGGCTAAACAGATAGCCTTAATTGAGATTTCACCATATCATTTTTACTTCCAACATTAAGGCCGGATAGATAGCTTTGATTTTAATTTTCTAAATATTAAGGCCGGATAGATAGCTTTGATTGAGATTTATCCCAGATCATTTTTACTTCTAACATTAAGGCTGGACAGATAGTCTTGATTGAAACATTTTTTATCTTCTAACATTAGGGCTGAACAGATAGTCTTAATTAAAATTCACCAAGATCATTCTCACATCCAACATTAAGGCCTGACTGATAGCCATTGACAAAACCTCATTTTACCTATAAATGCCTAGTAATGATCACCTAGATATCCATGTGGTTTCTACCCCCACCCTTTTATCAAAATTCTTTTGAAACTTTACCCATAAATGTTTGGTAATGATCACCTAAACATTCTTATTGTTTCTTCTTCCATGTATCTTTTACTTATTAAAAAAAAAACCATGCCTTTCACCCAAACATGTCTTAATCCTGACTTAGTCATCCCTTTGGTTCATTTTCTCCATCCCGTTCACTGTCATCACACCTTTGGTCAAGCCAATTCTAATGAGAGGGTAGTTGTGAACCCTCAAATTTTCACCTCTAGACAATTGGCACTCAATTACAAACCCATAGAATCAAACCGAGTTTAAATTGGAGCTAAAATGGGCGAAAATGGGCCAAAAATCGCAAAACAGGCGAACTTGAGTCTGTCTTCTGCGGCTGCCACCAAAGTGGTTGCGGCTACCATAGGTTAACTTGCGACTGCCACAAAAAAGCCTACAGCTGTCGTAGGGCTTCTGGTTGTAGCAAGTGAGACTTTCGTATTTTTTTTTCATTTTTCTCCATTTTATGCACTTATCCCACATCGAAAGTGCATAAAACCTTCCTCCAAGCTCTCACCTATATATAGGGGTCCTTCCATTCCATTTTTCTTCACCTCTTAACCTTTTAGCATATGGGTTTGCTTGATTAGCCTTTGCATCAAGCGAACCATCTCCACAAGTTTGGTTTGAAAGGAATAAACTTTTAGTTTAATTTTTTATTTGGTTGGTCATTTCAAGATAGCTCTCCTCAAATTAGTCCGAAGAGGTCCCGAATATGCCATCTGAGTCACCATTCAAAGGTTTTTGTTCTGCCCAGTCAAGAAGGTAGAATTAGGATCTGGTCGTCCCCTCTATCTGCCCTACGTCCCCGAGTCTCATCCTCGTAAGGTATTTATTTTCTTCATTTATTATTTTGTTTTGTTTTGTTTTATTTTTCTTAGGATTGGTTAGTTTATTCTTTTCATTTATTGTTTCTTCGCTTGCCATGTTTTATTGTTTTTTTTTTCATTATTTTGAGGCATGTTGATTAGAATTTGATTTAGTCAACTAGGTAAATAATTTGAATTGATGCATCAACTTGTTAATTAAAATCTGACCTAATTAACAACGTGGTAATCAATAATTCTACTTGTTTAATCAATCAACTCATCTTTCAATCAATGAACTGAAACATGATAAAATGGCTAGGCTAAACTAACCCCTTTGCAAGAAGGGCGAACTATGTGGATTTTGATTCCCATTCAAAGGGATACGTAGACTTGCTTGTTTAAATCATCAAATCCAATTTAAATAAAATGTAATCATTCTCTTGTATGTTATTTTATCAATTAGCTCTTTTCTTTGCGATATTTGCTTTTAGTTTGTTTTCTTTATTATATTGATTTTGTCTTTCTTTTGCAGTATTTTTCTTTAGTAATTGCTTTAGAATAATTTTGGGAAATGTGTGATTTCCCTAGAACCCATAAGGGCAAGAGGAAGTATCCCCTATTTTGGTTTTGAATTATAAAGTTAATTCATTTACTTTATTCGCTTTTTCGCTTTGAATGAATATTTATTTATCTATTTTTTTATTCATGCATTATATAATTGTTCATGCATTTTGTAAATTATTCATGAAATTTATTTTAAGTTATTTTATATTAAATTTGCCAAACTAATCATTTTTCTAAATAAACCAAAAAATCTAGTCCCCAAATCCTCTTTGGTTTTGAGACTAGTGATCTTTTCCTTTGGGATATTAATTGGAGTCAAATTGGGTTTTTCCCTTAATCTTTTCCTAAATAAAATAAAATAAAATTAAGGTGGTGACTCTTTTCAAAATCAACCAATTTGAACCTGAAGGTTCCACCGTGAGTTCAAACCCAAATGAGCATTTTGATTCCACTTAGCGGATCGGATCGGTGCTCGGGCAAAGCCTCACAATAGTCAATCTAAGAGAAAATCTATTTGATTTTAGAAAAATGCTGTCTAGTACAGAAGGTATGGTCAAGATAGGAAAGGCATCAGATTGTGCCAAGAATAATTCAGTTAGTTTTAAAGAGTTCAGAATTAAGTTTGGAGGTGCTGAAATAAGGGTTCACAATGTGAATTAGACTTTATGATGTGTTAATTGAGAATTAATAACCTTAAATTGACTATGAGATTGATTGTATGATTTAGTCAATGGAGATGAGTAAGACTCTTTTAAGGTTTACTTGTTAAGTTGATATATATGGAAAGTATTAAGTGTACCAAGTTGGAAGTTAAATTGAATAGATATTAAGATCATGATTTATTGTGTTTGGCTTTAAAAAAGTCTTGATATGAACTATGATGTGATTTCATGTGAGTCTAAGAAGGCAAATTGTGCAAAGTCAACATATTATGTACAAGTGATGAGTGCACTTCTAAGTTCAACTCCAAGTGTATGTGAATGTTATATGTGCATGCAGTAATTATGGGATAGGACAACATGATGTTAAGCAAATACGAAGTATTGAATTATAATATTATTAAATAGTATCACTCACCTACTGGACAATACATCTAACCGACATCCCCTTCAATGTGTGATCTTTGGTGACAGAAGGATGCCGGAGACACCGACTCTAAATAACATATGAGATTACTAGAAAATGATGACTCATCTTTAAAGATATAAATAAATGGCTCTTAAAATTCTTGTTGGAATTTCGGCAGAATTTGCCCTAGAACTAGGACTTTGCCCAATTGTAACAAAGAAAACAAATACTTCTAAATAGATATCTCAATTTATGATTGAAACACCCTGAATTTCTATTTATTTTATAAAATTCTATTTTTGTATGGAAATATACTATTTTATTATTTTCCTTATTAAAGTAAGAATTGAATCTATATTTTATTAAATTATAAATATTCATACTATTTGAAAATGTATTATTAATGGTAATTTTATTACAATATTATATATGTATATTATTATGAAAATGTTAATGTGGATTTTTGGAGAATTGTATTTTGGATTGTATTATTTGAGTATTAATAAAGGTATTAATTAATATTATAAGTTTAATTATAATATTTTATCGAAAGCTTAGATTTCCGTTATAATTACTATTATTATCATAAATAATATTATTGATATATATACATGAGTATATGTTGTAAATTATTATTATTATTATTATTATTATTATTATTATTATTATTATTATTATTATTATTGTTGTTGTTGTTGTTGTTGTTAATATTATCATTTTTATTATGATTATGATTATTATTATTATTATTATATATAACTATGAGTAATATTGTTATTATTATTATTATTGTTATGATTATTATTAGTATTATTATTAGTATTGTTAATTTGTATATATATATGTGTAGTATTATATTTATATTATAAGGTTTAGTGTATATATATATATATAACATAACTGTGTTTTAAGTAAGTTAAAAAGAGAAGAAAAAGGAAAGTAGGTGATTGGTTGACAAAGAAGTGAAACGGGACTGTTTTGGAAGGAAGCAGAAACGCGGAAGGAAGAGAGGAAGGAGGAGAGAGAAAGGGAGAGACCGAGAGAGAGAGAGTGGTTGGGTGGAGTTACGGTAGGCTGTGGCGAGCACCGCCACCACCACTGGGTAGAGGATGGTTCGGCAATCTCGAGGGAGGTGGCAGCATACTGATCAGATGGTGCACGGCGGCGTACGCAAGGAGAGAAGGATTACTGGCCACCAAGACTTCAACTCGATTTTTTGGCCAATTCTGGTGACGGAATCCAATGATCTTGGTGTCGTTCAACTCCTGAGGATGAGAGCTTCATTTTGGTACCTACCTTGCCTCCTGAGGATCACCGGAGGAGGAGATCAGAAAACCAACCCAAAACTTTGGAGGCATTTTCTGACGGTTGGAGGGTGAGTGACGGCGAGTGGTGACCATTTCTGTAATCCTAGCTTCGAGGTGAACCTGCTGGTGTGAAGCTTCCCCAGATCCACCACCAGCAGCGGCGGCACATGGCCGACCGGTGGCGGCGCGTGGGGCAGACTAGTAGTTTCGTTTGGACGTTCCGGCGCGATCCTCGACATCCGTATGATTGAAATTTGTGAAGGTTAACCCGAACCCTTATATTTCAGTCGTTACGGCGAGTGGTGACTATTTCCGTGATCCTAGCTTCAAGGTGAACTTGCTGGTGTGAAGCTTCGCCAGATCCGCCACCAGCAATGACGGCGCGTGGCTGACCAGCAGTTCTGTTTAGACGTTCCGGCGTGATCCTTGACACCCGTATGATTGGAATTTGTGAAGGTTAACCCGAACCCTTGTATTTCAATCGTTAAATAAGTTATTCTATGTTTGGTAGTCTTTAGAGTAATTGTTAAGTTATCAAGTCTATCTTTGGGTTTAGTATGATTCTTATCCTGATAATGTCCATTATTGCGAGGTGTCAATGTCTGGCTTCTTCCTGGTTCCAAGGCTGTACTTCCGAGAGAAGCCAGTCGGAAGCATTGTCAGTCAGGTGAGTGATACTCACTAATATATTATCCTGTTTTCATTTCATATGCATTGCTATGTGTATATATATGTATATTATGCACTACTACTGCATATATAAGCATGTAACATTTGACTGTGAATGGAATGATGAACTGATATTCTGTGCTATATTGTGGTTGTGATTGACGGATGGAGGTCGGAAGGATGCAGTACCACTTAGGAACTTTGGGGATGGATATGGTTATGGATACTATTATGATTATGATTCTGTTGAGATTTAGAAGATGAGTTATGACTGATAGATGCTGACCGGGCCTGCTCATCGCCAGGGCCGCTGTCAGTCGGGTCAGGGCTGCGTGGTGCAGACTAGTGACGACCGGACCCCTTAGATATAAGAGATAGATTATTGGATTTAGAGAGCCAGGGTAGGGGGATCGGCTCCCCATATTGAGTATTGAGTATTAGTGTGGTACTGTGGACCATACCCCATCCCTACTTGATTATATGATTTGCCTGTCTCTATGATATGGTGCATAGCATGTGCATTAAAATCTATCTGTAGGATACCAGTTTAATATATTAGCTGGTATCATTCACTAAGTCAGACACTCATTCCTGTTCATTTCGTTGTTTTCAGGTCAGGGAATGAGCTTGAGAAGGAAATGTAATTGAGTAAACTGTCAATTTCCCTTCGACAGTAGTTTGTATTATTGGATATTAAGAATACATGTAATAGATGTATATTTATAATTATAACTCCAGCACTCCATAGTGTTACACTTTGTATTTGTATATTGTTGATTATGCAGTTATGTACCTAAAGAGCTGTAGTTTATTGTTAAGCTAAACCTTGTTATAATGTATTGCATTTTTTAGATTTACGAAATTAATGAGTTGTTGGCCCAACGAGATTTTATTTTATGTTGTGATTCTTGTGGATCTGCTTACCTCATTTGGGCCCATAACCCTTTTAGTTTTGGACTTCTGTTATGTGTTTTGGGTTAGGCTTACTATGGGCACTGGTAGCCGCGTGCATTTCTTGTGTCCTAGTGCCGATCACGTGCTCTCGGGTTTGGGGCGTGACAATGATATTCCATCATAGCCCTGTAATTTCCCCTCCCAAGGCTCTAACTCAATCAACAACACAGCTAGATCCAATTCTCATGCTATAATCAAAATTATTCTTAATAACGTTGATTAACTTATTTCATTAATTAAATTTCAAGTAGTCATTTTAATTAAAATCATTTCATTTATTTTTCATAAAGTTCACATAAGATTAATTTTATCATATTAAATTCATTTTCTATCTAAATTCATAAAATTATCTAATTAAATCTAATAAATTTAATATTTATTCAATCTATAATTTAATAATAATTGAAATTCAAGAGTTTCAAATTTATCCACATAAAATCCAATCAAATGGACGTAAAAAAATTGTACCAAAACAATGAAACAAAATTGTTGGACCCGGACCGTGAGTCACCAAAACATAGAAAATCTTTCTTTTCTTTTTTTTTTTTAATAATAATAATAATAATAATAATACCAATAATAGTTATAATAATTTATTTAATAATTATAAACAAAATTTCAAAACTTCTAAATAAATTTTCTTAAGTAGAATTTTTGTAAATTTTGTTAGGCAATTAAAATTAATCGTTTTCATCTTAAATTAATTTTTAGAATAACTAATTAGAATTTAGTTAATTATTTTCACAAACAAATTGAATAATAAAATGGTTTCTTTAAATTCACATATTATAAATATCTGAATAAAATTTATAATTTGATATATATATATATATATATATATATATATGTTTGTGTGTGTGTGTGTGCGCGCGCGCGTGTGCACGCGCGCGCGCACATATGTGCGTGTGTGCGTGTGCGCGTGCAAAAAGAAATTCTAAATGAATATTAAAAATTTAATAAAATAATATATTTCTGTACAAAATAAAAATTTATAAAATAGTTAAAAATTCAGGTTATTACAAAAAGAGAAAATTAAATTTTAAAAATGAAAAAAAAAATCTTAAATCTTAAACTTCTGTAAAAAAATTTCTTATATACTCCTTAAAATATCAAACAAATTTATATATCACATAAATTATTTAATTCAATAGCTATATGCCATTATTATTATCCACAAAATCAAATTTAAAATATTGAGGAATAATGATGACAAATAGTCATTAAATTAGAGCTTTTTGAATTTATGAATATTTTATATGGTTGAAATTGACATATAGGATTTTTTTTTTAATTTTTAAAAATTTGTTCTAACTTTACAATTAATTAAAATTAAGCTTTAATTTAGAAGTGGATCTCATGTCAAATGATTAAAATATAAACAATAGTAGTGAATTTGATACTTAAATTTTTATAAAAATAAACTATAAGAACCTAAGTGTTAGAAAAAATACCTTACATTCCTTTTAAAAAAATAAATTACGTAGTTTTTTTTTTCTAAATTTTAATAGAAATTTATACAAATATAGTAAAAACATGAGGATGCCTATGAGTTATGACCACAACCTCATTTGTAATTGATATGTAGTTTGTATATAAGATATTTTGAAAAAAAAAATAAATAAATAAAACCCTTCAATTACTCTTTTTCATCAGAAATTACAGTTCTCTTCTCCTAGTTGAAAATAAAAACAAACAAACCTTCCTATTAGTATCTTGGCAAATGTTTTCCAAACACTCCCCCAATAGAATTCCTTACACATTTTTGGTTTAATCTTTCTTTATTCAAATTTACAAAATTTGATATAGCAATAAAAAAAATTTGAATTCTTTATGGTGATAAAGCAATACATTGTTAAAGTTAAAAGTATAGATTAAAAAGTAGAAACGCAATTCAAAATTTTTTATTTGAAATTTCACTTATTGTTGCAAAAAATACCATAAATTGGTCAAGAATTATCAAATAATAAAACGCATGTTCATTAATATAAAGTGTATATTATTCAATATAATGAATATCATCGTAAACGTATGATGTAGAAAGAATATTGTTACTAGTTAGCTATGAAGTCTCACCCAAGCACTAGCTCGATACGCTATATGAAATCAGGATGATCATTCGAGTTTAAACTCACGATGGAATTCTCGGGTTCAGATTTGCTATTTTTGAAAATGATTTTTAGGAGTCGCCACCTTAATTTTATTTAGTTGAAAAAAATTCAAATTGACTCTAATTCATTAATCTTGCAATTAATTTACCCAAAGATAAAAATCACTAGTCTTCGAACCAAGTTGAGCTCGGGGACTAGGTTCTTAGTTAAATAATTTAAATTTTGCTTTTAAGTTTAATTTTACTTTGAAAATTAATTTCATGAATGACAAATATTATATGACAATTATAATATCATGATTAATGCATAGCATGGAGAAAAGTAAAACATCCATAAATGAAACTAATTACATAAATTAATTAAAAAGGGGAAAAGAAATTGATTAAGATTTGGATTTGAGATTTGAATTTAGATTCCAAACGTGCTTACATACTCCATTGAATGGAAATCACAACTCACGTAGTTCATTTCACGATTAAGTAGAGAGGTTTAGGAGTTGATTATATTGATTAATTTGATTTGGGTTTGTGAGTGAGAGAAAAAGGCCAACCTTTGTTTTTGGCAAGCAGAAAGTTTTACCAGACCGAAATTCCATTTTATCGAAACTGGGTGATTGGATTAATTACGAAATTAATTAATTAAAATGATTAATTAACTAATTAATGTGATGAAATGGATGGATGGATTAATTGATTAAAATGATTAATTAATTAATTTGGATGAAGGGTAGATTAAGGAAAAGCATTAATTTTCTTTTGAAAAAGTGATTAATTAATTAATTAATTAATTAAAAAGATTAATTAACTTAGTTAGGGTGAGGTAATTAATTATTTGAAAAGATTAATTAATTAATTAATGAGTGGTTAGAGTGAAAAGAAGAGAGAAATTAGAGGATATCTATCAACCCAAACTCAAGGGGTACGGTGAAATGAAGAAATGGAAGGACTATTTATAGGAAAATGAGATGGAGGTGATTTAGGAAGTGAAAATGTGAAAAGACGTAAAGGATATGGCTGAAAAATCATATTGGGAGTATTTTGGGAACTACAAGAATAGTAGCGGGGACCACGCCACCAAAGGGGCTGTGGCCCCACTAGGCTTTTGGGAGGTGCTGCTGGTGTGTCGGGCGACATGCTGCCTAGGACACCAAATGCTCTGGTGGCATGTTAGCTGGATCTTCTGTTTTGGTATCGAGGTTAGTTTTTGAAACTTTCATATCAATTTTTGGGAGTTTCATAATTTAAAATTTTTATTGGTCAGTGCTGATAGGTTTAAAATTAATTTTAGAACAGCTGAGCAGTCAGTTTAAGAGAAAATTCAGTCAGTTTTGAGAAAATACTATATGGTATAGAGGATCTGGTCAGGGTAGAAAAAGTGTCAGTGTCTGAAAATTAAGTATCCTCATACTAATATGACTGAAAGCTCATTTTTTGCTCCCCCGAAAGGAGCATTGCTCGCTTGACTCCTGGCCGCTAATCAGCTGGCGAGATCGCTGTACTAGCTCTGTGTAGCGCACTGATCTTAGTAGATGTCAGGTTACGACCGGATGATGAGGGTGTAAAATTAAGAGTTCACACTAACAAATTATTATCAAAACATTTCAGTAGATAAAATGAATGATTTTAAACCACATAAAAATTTAATATAGAATTAAGAATATTATGATAGTATGGTTAATTTGATGTTGTTATATTCTTATAGAACAATAATAATGTATGTATTGTATTAATTATAAGAAAATAAATTATAGTATTAAAATTCACTAATTATAAACTTATCAAATTTATTTCTTATGTTATTACATTAAATTCTTAATTTCATATGAATCATATATATCAATTTATAATTTTAAGTATTTTATAGATATTTTTTCATATTTTAATTTAAAATTATTCATTCTATTCTTTCATAATATTTCTCAAAATTTTATTTAACATTTTCAAGTTTAGATACTAAGTTTTATATATTTTTTAGATTGATATAGATATTTCAATCAATATTGATATTTCAATCAATATCAAAATTTAGATTGATATTTTCATAGTTTTGAGACCTCCATATTGTTATCAATATCAATATTTAAATCTTCGGTTAAAAGTATAGCAATGACGTAAAAATTGAAAAAATAAATAATAAAAAAAAATACTCATAAAGTAAATTGTTCCTTGTGAAGTTACTGTTAAAATTTATAATTTGAAATGGGAGAAGCAAAGGTCAGGTTTTGTAAAAATAAAAAAATAAGCAATGGATTTACTTTGGGAAAATCGTAAAATGGAGATTTACTTTGTGATGCCATCGAAAAAACCACTATGATTTGCTGATTTTTGAGTTTTTACTCATGGGATCACTCTCTCTACAATAAGCGTAAACTACGGAGTCGGAGGGAAAAAAAAAAAGGGGCTGGCAACTGGAAAAAGGACTCCTTCACAGCAAAGAGGGTATTTTGAGAAACTGAAAGTTTTCACTTTTAAGGAGGCTGTAGCAGTAGCACAATCTGGAAAAAAAATTCTTATAAATTTAATTTTTTATAGTGTTTCTTGATATATGAAAAAAAAAAAAAAGTTGAATTCAACTATATATATATACAGTGGACTCTTTTATATTTAATATTCAATAAATTAATAATTTTGTTAATTAATAAATTTTTGAAAAATGAACTTCGTTTCTCATTAGATAATTAAAAATTTTATTATTCAATAATTAATAAAATTTATGTAATTATAAATTATTAGAGAGAATATTTAAAAGTGAAATGTTATAATATAAAATATATTTTCTTTTTTTTTAAATGAATTTAAATTTCATTGATTATTAGTGACTGAATATAAATTTCAATAGAAAAATGACTTGACATAAAATTAACTATCTTAATAATAGCAAACTAATTCATATATTACAAATATTCAACAAAACATATAACTATCATATAATTGTTTTTGAAAAACTGCAACTATAATAGTGGAATAATGTGACAAACTACTATTTTATTTGTGAGTATCTGAAATACAATAATACATAGACATACCATTAGATTTATAGAAAAAGAACTTCCAACAATAGAAGATATAATAAAACTTTCAATAAGAGAAAACAAAATAACATAAAAAATAAAATACAACCTAACACAAAATAATAAAATGAAAAGTATCACTATAATACCCTATACCTCTGTATAATTTTTACACTGCAATTGCATAATTTTTACATTGTATTATGATAATTTTTGCACTGCAATTTGTGTAAGTTCTACACTATCTATATTATTGGTACACTATGCTTGTAAATTAAATTATACTGTGATGATATGTATGATGTTTGCAAATTAAATGATATTGTGTTATTTTTACACTGTTTACAATTATATTGCACTATACCTACAATTATATTGCACTATGTTATAATTATACTGTGAAAATTTTGACCTATATCTGATAATTATTTTCACTGTGGCTAGTATGTGATTAAGTCACTAAGAGTGATTAACTATGTGTAATTGTGATTAGGTGAACATCTAAATTGTGTGCATGTGACTATTGACATTTTGAGTAAGTGGTGGAGTGTTTTAGTGGTTGCATAATAGTCTAATCATTTTAGGTAAAAGTCACCAACTTACACTAATATGGAAATTGATTAAAAGTCTAAACAATTTCAAAACTCTCTTACAAAAAGTGTTGATAGGGGTAAAATAACCATTCAACTAAACATTGAAAGCTTTTCTACCAATTTCATTAAGGGCACTAAAGTCTTTTTAATTCAAAACCCTAACCACCCTTCACCATGTAAATTCATCTCATTCTCTTCTTCCTCTTCATTTTTTTCCACAAACAAAAATCACCAACATATCCATTTCCCTCCCCCATATTCGGCCAACCTAGAGGAGTTTACTAGAGGAGGAATTTGTAAGTAATGTCTTCATGAAATCTTCTCTATTTTCCATCCTATAAATGTTTCTTTATTTTTTTTTCCTATTGCATTGAAGTTTTCCTATCTTTTTCTCATGTATGTGGTTTGACCTCAATAGCTTAGTGAAGAAGGAAGAGGATTCAAAGCCAAGACTTCACAAAATCTCACCCATACTTCACTCTAAGGTTAATTCGTGAACCATTTGCTTCTTTACATGCATTTTTTGAAGGAATATTGGGTGCAAATTAAGCGGAAGCAATATGGTGGGTGAAATTTCAAACAATTTAAAATTTCACTTTCACCGAAATGAGTCCAATAAACATTCATCCAATTGTCTAATTAATGTATAAAACATATAAGAAAGAAAGAAGATCAAGTGGTAATCAAATTACCTCTTGAAGCCAATGACTTTAGTTCTTCTTTCCTTTCCAAAAGCTCCCCAAATGTTGAGCCTCTAGATTGTCCACACCAAGATTTACCTCCAAGGCTCACTTTGATTTGTTTAGATGTTCTTGATTCTCTCTATTGGTAGCCCAATTGAATACAAGATCTTCTAACCCAAATCTCAGTGATTTGATTTCTTTTAGTTGCTATGGATTTATCTTTTAAATACAAGAAACTTTTGTTCTTTCACAAAGAGCAAAGAATAAGAAATTATGAAGAACTCATCTTCTCCTTCCTTTTTCTCTCAAGACATTCTCCATAAGATTTCTATTAGAAAAGATGTGCAAAAAGCATCCCTAATTCACAATATCATATTGCCTTTTATAGCTAACAACTATGTTGAAAATTAGGTAACAAATAAGATATTTATTTGCTTTTTACTTTAAACTTAAATGGAAAAGACCAATTTACCCTTTATGGTTTATGATAACTTCCATTAAGCCTTAAGTAGTTAAAAGACTATTTTGACCTTGGTTACCTTTCTCTAACCCCTAAATCCATCACATAGGCTTTAGGGTTGGAGAAAATCTCAAACCCCTAAATTAGCTGTCTCCATTTCAGAAATGGATTGGGCCATTTAGGGTTTAGTCCAAAGCTAAAAATTAATTCTTTCAACTCATCCATAGTTTTAATTAATTAAATCCTTCTCATTTATATCATATATAAATTAGGATTTAATTAATAAGAAATCATTTTGGATTTAAACTCTAAGACAAGCTAGGGTCTTTGTAAATTTAATTAAAAGTTCAATCCTTTTATCACTAATCAATTAATTAAACACTTTAATTAATTATTAAGGTAAACCTTTTATTCTTGGAAGGTGAATACTTTTGGGTGTGTGACTTTCTAAGTTCATGTCTAATTAGCAATGGGATTGAGAAAACACTTTTCTCTACTAATGTGAAATCCTTATTTCAGCCTTAGTCCCATAAGTCATGAGTGATGCCTAGCATTGCATATCATGATTACCTAATTAGAATGAGTATGAGTGTTTAATCACTTATTCATTTCATGGACCATTGGTCATAATTAATGTACACTAAAATCCCTTCATTATGAAATCTCAATCTTAGCTAGGATCATGGATTTGTCAAACCCTAATATGCTTTGATCATATGTCTATATTTCGATTCCAATTCTTGATAAAATTGATTCCTAGTAGAAAAACTTTCTAGTGAATCTTTACTACCTTGGCCAAGGATTTGATTATCAAGAATAATAAGATAGCATAGGATTTCTTCCTTGTTTATTCAAGTTAATGAATTCTCTCTTGGCGATCACTTACCTCCATACATAACTAGTTAGAACTATCACATACCATATACCAATACTTAAATAGCATTAGTATGTAAGTAGTAATAAATTCTAACTACCGATGAATGAGATATAGTGTCCCTCAAGTCAAAGGACTATATGCATAATTATGACCTAGATTATGATTTATTGACTAGCAATAAAACTCTATGTCATCATCTTCTAATGTCAGAGTTCAATCATTCATCATATGAATATCCATATGTTTATATCGACAACATTTGTCAAACAATATGATTCCCATTGTCTCTATAATCATAAATATCACATACTGATTATAGATTATAAACAGAGGTGATGATCTTCTAGAATTAATGATATCCAGTCATTAATCCTATGACCATGAACATTTTAAAGTATTTGTTTAAGAGCAATTTGTCATCCATATTCTCAACACTTGAGAATAGATCCTCTTTTGAAAAATACTTATAGACTTCAAATATATATTTAATACAATGGAACAATTTCATTTGTAAACATATATTTCATTGCCATTTAGGGATAATGTTTTGCATTTACATAACTTATACATTACTCTAAGGCATACCCTCTAACATTTTCTTTCATTTTCCTTTTCCTCCATGGTTTGGCCAAGGATGGGTTTCCAAACCCTAGGCCTATAATTTATAATGCATATAAATTTGTGAAGTTTGGCAAGTTAATTAAGTGATTTGAGTGTCAATTTGTGAAATTAATTAAAGAATCTTGGTTTTACCCAATATGCTAGGTTCGGCCTACCTAGGGTTTGGCATTTAAGTGTTGATTTTTTTTCAATTAATCCTTGAATTATATATAATTAGTAGCTAATTGAAGATTTGCATGATTAATTTTACATTAGAAGCATGAAATTATATTTTCCCCAAATTGAATGATTATGCCAAGCATGAACCTTTAAGTTTGGGTTTAATAATTCAAATGAAGTGTGTAATTGTATAATTGGATAGCTTAATTGCATGAATTGAAATTCAATTTGATTAATTGAAGTGAAATTGAATGTCTTCCCCATTTCCCCAATTTAGAGATTTTGACCAAGTATGACTTTATGATTCTATATTTGATTATTCAAATTGATTGTTTAATTATGCAATTAGATGATTTAATTTCATGAATTGAGATTCAATTTGGTCAATTGATGATCATTGAAGTTTTTTCCCAAATTACCCATTCGGCTATGTTAGGGTTCTCTTTATACTGGAATTGAATGTTTTGATGCTTAATTGGATGATTGATCAATAAATTCATGGTTTTCCCTAATTGTCCATATTTAGCCACTTAGGGTTTCTTAAACAATTGGAATTAACTTCAATTGGATTATTAATTGTGCTTGTATGTGAACTAATTTGATGAGCCTAAGGTCAATTTGATGTTTAATTGATGAATTGATGGTTTTCCCAAAATTAAGTTAGTTAATTAGGGTTTTCATAAACTATGCTTCTTAAATTGCAATTAATGATGCAATTAAGTGCAAATGTGCATGTGTATGATATATGAAGTATTAAAATTGATGAAATCGAATCAACATAATGAGTAATGAATACTTAGGCCATTTGGCCATAATGAAAGTTTGAGCCTTAGTGCTCCATCAATGAACATGAACATCTGTTTAAGTCAAGCTCTA
This sequence comes from Reutealis trisperma, assembly GCA_947687605.1. Classification (NCBI taxonomy): domain Eukaryota; kingdom Viridiplantae; phylum Streptophyta; class Magnoliopsida; order Malpighiales; family Euphorbiaceae; genus Reutealis; species Reutealis trisperma. Next base: position 197,328 of record CANTUT010000587.1, read on the forward strand.
TGGTATGACTTAATATCATTAATGATTCATGAGTTATGTAGCCTTACTTAGTGTGCTAGGGTTAGAATAAGTTTAGATTATATCTAAGTATGGTACTAAGTGTTATATGAATGGTGTGATAGCATTGTAGAGAACAAGGGAAATGGTGGTGCTTGTGAGATTAAGTTAGGAGTAAAGGAGCTAAGGTGAGTACATTATATGCTAGCGTCAATATGTGCATCCACACTTGTGACATGTGAAAATGATATGAAATTGTTGAAATCCTAGCTAATGTTACCATTGTATACCTATAACTGAATTGATATTTTTTACTATGCAAAGATTAACCATTGAAGGCTTTATGCCTATTTCTATGTTATGCATCCATATGAGATTCATCAGAATCCTAACAACTGCCTTTCCAATGTCAATATCATACCTAAAATGACATTCCTTTTTGAATTCTTAATGGCCTTTAACACATTGCAAATTGCATAATCTTATTGGAACCCTTTTGATACCTCAGTTATTGTATAAGATTACCATCGAAATCCTAGTAACCATTCTTTCACCATATCATACATACCTAAATGATATTTTTCTTACCATGCTAGGATTAATTATTGAAGGCCTTCGACCAAATTCTGAATTGCACATCTGCATTATTGATATCCTAATTCTAACATGAGATTATTATTGAGACCTAATTGAATTCTTGAGGCATATTATCTTTCACATATGTCGTGTTACTCAATTTCTACATGAAACTACTATTGAAAACCCCATCATCATTGAGGCATACTTATTTTTCTTACATACCACATCATTCAATTGATATTTGATATATGTCTATATTGTGTACATGAAACTTTTGAAAGTAGAAATCTCCATTGATGTGGGGTTATACATTGGACCTATGCATATGGTAATAAGCCCCTAGATAAGGTGAGCATATCCGAAATATAAGTAGGAAGGGTCAGAAGTCCTAGTCATAAGGCATGATCAGTCTTATGCCCTGATATATACTGAAACCTGATAATTATTGAGGGTAGGTAAGGTACTAGCCACCACTCCTTTACAGTGAGAAAGCACACCACTTCCAATTTACTAGTTTTTGTTAAAATTCTTACATGATATATACTGAACCCAGATAATTCATGTTTATTGCTTTATTATACCCGTATGTATATTATGTTAGTATAGCATGTTCTCACTGAGTTTATCTCACCCTTTAGTGGTTTACGCTTTTCAAGAGAGCTAAAAGGTTAAGCAAGGTAATCATCTCAAATATCTTGCTATCACTTAGGAGGTTGCTTTGCTAATGATGACGATTTTGTACTACATTTTATGAACTCTATAATCCACTTAGAGCTCCAGGGAGTCATATAATGGTTGTCTATAATTTAGAGTTGTTATTTATTTAGTATTACTCATTTTTGGCCTATAATAATTATATGACTATACCTGCTAGTATGAGTATATAATGCATGAATTATAAGTTAAAATGTGATTTGGGACAAAAAATGACATTAAGTAATTGAACTTGCAAGAGTAACTGGACAAAGAATATAAGCTAATGCTAATGGTTGGGTTTGATTTTGGGATTGCAATGTATTGGTTAGGGTAGTACTCTAGGGGTTCTACGGGTTTCGGTGACCTCATTGCTCCCAATGCCCTAAGACCGTCACATCTTAAGGACGGGATGTTACAATGGAAGGAATGGTGGAGCCAAATACAGTGGAAGCAAGGTGCTGGGGTGAAATTTCAAACATTTTAAAATTTCAATTCACCCATTTTTTGTCTAAACTAGGGCTGAGCACGGAGATTAAAAAATCCGAATTGAACCAAATAACTGGACAGTGAATATCCAGAACTGAAATGAACCATTGAATTTTTTTACTTTTTTTGAATCGAATTGGACTGAGTAAAATATTTTGGTACGGTTCTAGAGATTAATATATATCCAGACCGAGAATTGGACTAAATTGAACCAAACTATAACGAATTGGATTGGACCGAAATAACCAAAATTTTTTAGTTATTTATAATATAAATAATGTTAACTGAATAATATATAGATAACACCAAAATTATAAGATTATATATGTCATTATAGCAGTTATCAAATTATATTAAGATTATATGAAAATAAAATTTAAATGAATTATAAATCTATAATTAAAAATATATATATCTTAACTCAATGGAATATAACTATTAATATTTATATAATTTACTTAAATATTATATTCATTAAAATTATATCAATGAAAAATTAGTAATATAATGTGGATTAAGTTTTAATAATACTAAGATATAATCACATATTACAATTAAAAATTTTAAATTCACTACTTATATGTTTTAGAATAAAAAATTTTAATAGATGTTATGACTAATCAATGAGTGATAATAAGAAAGTATGATGTACTAATAAAGTTTATATGATACTAATAAAGTTTTTGATTAATTAACTTTTATTGGTATCTAATATTATAATATTGAAAAATATTTTTTTATTAATTAACATTTGTGTGATAGGTTATCAATAAGAAAGTACTTATAATTGATAATTATTAGTTTGTATAAAAAGTTAGAAATTAATTATAAGAAATTATGTGTTAACTTTAAGTAGTATATACAATTATATTGCAAAAACTATTAAAATATAGTTTTGATAAATAATTATATATATTAACATAATGTATTAATTTATTAATATAATCATTTAATAATATATTATAATTATTAATATAATATATTAATTTATTAAACCCAAATTTCATAAAAAATAAAATTAACTTAAAACTGTACGGTTAGTTATAAGAAATTAATTATTAAATACATTTTCTCCGAATATCTATTTTGGATTGGATTGGATTGGACTGGAACTGAAATATCTGGTCCTCGAATTGTATTGTCCCAAAATTTTCAGAATAATATAATACAAAGATTTTTTATTTCAATTATGGTTTTGGATCCTTAGAAATTAAAATTCTTGAAGTTCAATACAATTCTGGAGATTTTCAAATCTCTAGATTGTACCGAACTGTGCTAAGCTATAGTCTAAACATCCATTCAAGCAATTAATTAATTTGTGTGTAAAACACATATGCATAAAAAGAAGAAGGAAGAGTAATCATATTATCTCTTGTAGGTTCCTTCTTTCTTTAACAAAGAGCTTCCTAAGTGTGAAGCCTCTGGATCATCCACACCTAGCTCACCTCCAAGTTTCCTTGGTTTATTTGGTGTTCTTGAATCCCTCTCTTAGTTACCCAATTTTGATTCAAGATCTTCCTAAAAAACCATTAGGAAGACAAGATTTCTCTTTGATTTGTTTTGGAATAAACATATATTCAATTTGCAAGCATTTGTTCTTTCATAAAGAATAAAGAAGAGAATTGAAGATCAAAAGAAAAATTGAAATCTTCTTTTTTCTCTCTCTCTCAACTTCTCTCTCTAAAATGCTGATTATAGAAAACAAACAAAGGTGATGGTCTTCCTGAATTAATGATGCCTAGTCATAAAGAATAAAGAATTAAACTATTTAAAAATTATTATTCATCAAAACATCTAGACTCTCTAATTGTTTAATGAATTTAATCATCATATAAAAATAATTCCAAATTTAGTTTTATTAAAATTAATAAGAAATAAAAGAAGTTTGTCACAATTCAAATTCTTTCATAAAGAATACTAGATAGAAAAATAGAAGAATAAGAAATTAAAGATGAAATATTTTCTTCTTTGATTTCTTTTCTCTAATTTCTTACTCTAGTTGAATAGTAAGAATAAGAATAAGAATGAAAAATATGGAGAAGACAAAGAAAAATAAAGTTATGAACATCAAGAAGAAACACTTTCTTCTTTTCTTCCTTTATAATTTCTTTTCCTTTCCTTTTTCTTTCTTTTCTTTTCCTTTTTCTTTCTTTATAATTTTCTTCATATTCAAACAAAATAACTACCTTAATATCTCATATTAATCAATGTATTTATGTTCATCATACAACTCTTATAGATGATGCATAATTACTTAGCTTCTTGTTATGCTCATATGTTGTTTTTGCAACCCTTGACTTATAAACAATCATATATGTCACATCCCAACTTTAGAGATGTGGCAGTCCTAGAGCATAAGGAGATATAAGGTCACCCACGCCCATAGAACCCATCTACATATACACAATTTATGCCTAGGATCATACCGAACCTTATACAATAGCTCATTTAAAACATTTATGTGAAAACCTTTAGTTGCGAAAGTCAATAATTGGATACCTCATTTATAATCCATAAGAAAATAATATTTATAATCCAGTTGAAATCTTAACAAGAAATTTCAAATAAACATCAAAATAATTATTCCCAAAGCGTCTAACGATAACCTTTCATATCATAGTATTATTAAATACTTGGATAAGGAATTCCCCAAGCGGAGTAGAATGCTTGAGCTATCACCTTTCCTCCTTATACTACTCACCTGGTACCACACAAGGGAAAAGGAAAAGGGGTGAGATAGATGATCTCAATGAGTAAACAATATAGCACAAACATTAACACATAGTCCTTTGAAAAGGAAACTCATAGCTTATACACATAGTTCATGATTTACAATTCATGAATCAAGTTAACATTTTAGCAAAGCTTTCAATTAAACAAGTTTGCAGAAATCACACTTATAATACATTAAGAGTGAAGGCTATTACTCTATCACTTGAACACATAGAGGAGAGGTGGCATTAAACCAAATTCTAACTCCTATCATATGAAGAGAGTAAAGCTTATAAGGCCCCACAGCTATAACTGCCCCTTTCTAGCTGAGGTGGATACACTATCCCTATCCATTAGGTTAAGACCATGTGCATAGGTTTTGATGATTACCCGCATTGGCACGAGGACTTCTACATAAAGGGTTAGAGGTACCATAGCTAGAGTTAATGGTATTCACATATATCAATAGCACTTAAGGCAACAATAACATGTATCACAATAGTAATATCAGTTTAATTTATTTGAATAGAAGATACAAGAATAGTGTAGTTCCAGAAAGAAAATAAGTTAGGACAATTATCACAAAGAATTATCATTGGATAAACAAAATGGTTTTCAGACTAATTATCCTTTGGCAACCCAAGCTTAAAATTGAGATCATTGAGTTCATTTGAAATAAAAAATAACTTAGGTTTCAAGAATATCAAGGTACAAATAACTTGATATCACATATTTGTAACATAACATAATGTTAGTCACACCTGTAAGATGAATATAGTGTTTACTCACACTTGTGGAATAAATACAATGTTTACTCATCTTGTGGTTCCTTTGCTCCTAATTCACGTAGCCCTTGGACTTTAAGACTCCTCAATCTCTATCATAATATTTAATCCAATACTTAGTATTCATTTAATCATGATGCTATCTTATTCCATATCTACCCCATGCACATATAACATTCACATATACTTAAAGTTGCACATATAGGTGCACTCATCACTTGCACATAACATGTTGACTTAAAAGTCTTGCACACTTAGCCTTTTTAGGCCCATATGAAATAAATCATAATTCTTGTTCATACCTTTCTATGGTCAACATAATATCATTATCTTAATATCAATTCACTTTAACAATCAACTTAGTTCACTTGACACTTTCATACATGTCAATTTATCAATAGCCGCTCAAGTGTCATGCTTAACCCTTATGAACCATTCATTCAATCAATCACTTCATCAATTCAAGACCATTTATTCATTATCAAGTCATCATAACATCTATTTCCATATTTTCTAATCACATTCACATTCTAACCACAATATAAGGTTAAGATACCTTAAGTATAACAAAGTGCCTCTAGGCTTGTCTAGGGTCATTCCTTCAACTAACATGCAATTTTATCATTTATGATACATATATACACATCAATAATTATTTTAATACATTGCATAAAAATATAGACATTGGGATAAAAATCCCATGGTAGGCCGAATACATTGCCAAGGGAAAAACTGAATTTTTCTTACTTTTTGCACTTTCTGTCTATTATAGTAACATGTAAAAAATATGGTTTGAACTAAGATTTTTCATGTAAACACAACAAAAATTATTTTAGAACATTAATTTACATGAATTGTTAGCCATATGTGTGACATGTACATGAAAATTCTAATTTTAGGTTTTAGGATGCAAAACAATGAGTTTTTTTGTTTTTGGTATTTTCCAGTCATTACAATAATATGTAAATAGGTGGTTTAAACCATTATTTTTCATCCAATCATAGAAAATATCAGTTTAGAACATCCTCATGTATGATTCGGTAGCCATAGATAATAATTATGCATGAAAATTCCAAAGTTTGAGGATTAGGGTGAAAATCATAAGTTTTCTCGCTTTCTGCACTTGCTATTCATTACAGTAATATATAAACACACGATTTAAATCATTACTCTTTATCCAAACAAAACAAATATTAGTTTAGAATATTAAACATCAAAATTCGGCAGCCATAGAGTTATCAAACCAAAGAATTTTCCAATTTTCAAGTTTAGAAATCAATCATGTAGGAATCACCTCCCTTGTAGTGTTTATGTATAAAAATTTCAATTTTGAATTGTAGGATTCACCTTTTGAGAAATTACGTGAAAGATTTGTTTTTTCAGTAGAGAATTAAATTTCTCTTTTAAAAACTCACCTAAATAGAATTAAATCTATAAAAATCAGTAAACAACCAATTCAAAATAATTTTCTCATAATTTATTTCATAAAAATCATATAAGAAATTGTTAAGAAAGAAAAACTTATGAATATAGGCAAGAAATCACAAAATTAAAAGGTGTTTACTTAATTTTAGTAGCGAGAAATATTTTGGAAGAATTTTTCTATTAAGATACAGAAAAATAGAGTGATGGCTATTGGAAAAGGAGTGCTGGCTGAATTTTAGGTATTTAAATGTAGGTTAGGAGGGTATTTGGGCTTTTTATTTAAATTAGGGGTTGATTATAAGTAATTAAAATAAAAATATTTTTCTTATTATTTTTATTAAAATTTCCTCCAAAAATATTTATTTAAAAATTATGTTAAAATACTCATAAGATCATTCTATGCTTAAAAATTACCTTTATGTATAAAAATTTATTTTACTTAAAATAATTTATTTTATGCTAATGTACTTTATATAAATCATTTATTTCATAATAATAACTCATATTATACACAAGTAAAAATTAATTTAACATGCCACTTGCTCAGCAACACATAGAACATAAATTCCCATAAAAGCACACATTTAACTTAATAGTTCTAAATCAAGCAAATTGTCATAAAAATTTATAGGGTAGGTGTGGGTTGTTACAATATAGCATCAACCTCATCCAATATTTTGTTTCCATTACACTTAGAGTGATATGTTCCTTTGGAGTAGTCTTTTCTCTAAAAGACCAAGAATAAATGAAATTGAATACATACACTATGTAATCAAATGCAAGGACCATATTAATGTTATTAAACCAGTCCATAGATATAGGCTCTATGAGCCTAAAAGAATTAAATATATTCACAAATGGGTTTGTCAATTTCATATTATAAAAAATGCAGAAAATAACAAGATTAATAACTTATATAATTAAATAGCTACCATAATGATTTGGTCTTCAATCAAAATGGTAATCCTACTAATTTGGTGAATCCTATAATTCCAAATAGGAAATGAAAATCCTGTTGGGGTAGATTTTTAGTAGGTAATTGAAATCTTATTAGATTATCACAAATTCCTCAAATACACATTATCGTTATTGGAATTTTGATATTTAACAAGTGAACAACACTTGTTCATCATAACTCTTTGTGAGGTTCAATCAATCTAATTCCTAGTGTTTCTAACCTCAGATTCACATTGTTGTTATTGGCTTTTCACACTAGTCAAGTCAAACCCATTGGACCAATAAGTATAATGATTTGAACATTATATATCTTAGATACTCATTGTCATTATTGACAAACAATGTATCATATACTCATAACTTCACATGCTTCACAATAACTTTAAGAAAACATTCAAATCAAATATATCACCCCTATGTATTTATAATTGATGACATAAATGTTTAAATTTTTCTTGAATTATTGCTCCAATGGAGAACCATGACTCAATATTTTCTTTGGAGGATTTTCGAGCTTTATTGATTAGTCTCACTTTGCACATTATCCATTTTAAACATACATCACATGCATTCATATATATTACATATATATTTCATAAAATGGACAATATACACATAGGTATGATTGTGGATTCTATGGATCCACTTCCTAGCCATAAGGAATGGATATGGGATTTAGGTTAAACAAATTACAAACATGAAATTACAATAATTGTATCTTCATGCTCCCACTAGGCATCTCATGGGTTGAACCACTTCTTATTCTTACATCTCCACATCTCTATATATACATTAGTAACCTTGGCATTCCAAGGTGAGCTTATAAAAATAAAAGAGCTTATAGGCTCAGTGAAATTAATTTACAATATAAAAGAGTAATTAACATTTAATTACATCCCATTAAATAATAAAATTAATTATTACATGTCCACATTAGAAATCATGCATTATGGTTTCCAAATCCATGATCAACAATCCATGCCTCTCAAACAACAACAAAACATATATGTATACAACAATTGCACCTATAGACATGTTGTTCATCATTGGAACATTTCCAAATTTTAGAACATTTTCAAAAATCCATTTTGAATATCACATATTCAAGGTTTCTATAGCTTAAAATCATATTTTAAGTCATAGAAATTTATTTAATTAAAAAATAAATCAAAAACAAATTTGAAAAAAATTAAAGTTAGGTACAGACACAGCGAAAATCGCGACCACCTTCATGACTACGATATGGATTTTGTGGGCGAGAAACTTCAATCGCCATCGTGATTCTCTAAACCAACATGAACAACTTTTGTTTTGCTCCATTCATTCGTGAGTGCAATATCATTTTTGTGATTGCAATTTGCCAATCGGGTTCGCCATATTTGATTCGCGGGCGTGAATTTTATGTTTGACAGCACAACATTTGTGCAACAACTCCTTTTCAACCAAATCAAAAACCTCCAAAACAACATATACAAAGGTTTTACACAAAAATTAAGTGGCTCTAATGCCAATTGAAGGAATAGTGGAGCCAAATGTAGCGAAAGTAAGGTGGTAAGGTGAAATTTCAAACATTTTAAAATTTCACTTCACCCATTTTTGGTCCAAACATCCGTTAAAGCAATCAATTAATTTGTGTATAAAAAACATGCATAGAAAGAAGAAGGAAAAGTAATCATATTACCTCTTGTAAGTTCCTTCTTTCTTTAGCAAAGAGCTTCCTAAGTGTGAAGCATCTAGATCATCCACACCTAATTCACCTCTAAGTTTTCTTGGTTTCTTTGGTGTCCTTGAATCTCTCTCTTAGTTGTCCAATTTTGATTCAAGATCTTCCTCAAAAATCTTTAGGAAGATAAGGTTTCTCTTTGATTTGTTTTTGACTAAACATATTTTCAATTTGCAAGCATTTGTTCCTTCATAAAGAACAAAGAAGAGAATTGAAGATCAAAAGAAAAAATGAAGAAACATTTTCTTCATTTTTCTTTTTCTCTCTCAACTTCTCTCTCTAAAATGCTTAAAAAAAATGATGTTCACTCTTTTTGCAACATAAAAACCCTTAGCTTTTATATCTTTTCCAAGACTTAACCCTTAAGTCTTCACAAAGATTTAAATATCCTTTTATATTCTTTTAGCTCATCATTAGGTGAAGGGGCAAAGTTGGACTTTGCTTCTTCAAATGGTGAAATGATCATTTTATCCTTTAGGGGTAAAATGGACATTTCTATCAGCCAAAAAAGGTAATTACAATTTTAACCTTAGTAGAAAATTCTCTAACCCCTAAACCCATCACATGGGCTAATGAATAATGAATTTTCTCTAACTCTTAAATTGCCTCTTTTCCATATCACTTATGGGCTTAGGCCACATCTCATGTATTTAGGATTTTCACTAAGCTTAAAATTAAGTCTTTGATTGAGTCTAAATTAATTTTCAATTTAATCTTTCTCATTTGTATCATATACAAATTAAGATTTAATTGAATTGAAACCTTCAAAGATTAAACATCAGGACATGCTAGGGTCCTTGTAAATTTAATTACATGTTTAATCATTTTACCTCTAATTAATTAATTAAGCACTTTAATTAATTATTATGGTAAACCTTTTACACTTGGAAGGTGATCACTATTGAGTGTGTGATGTTTTAAGTTCATGTCTAGTTAGCAATGGGAATGAGAAAACATTTTTCTCTACTAATGTGAAATCCCCACTTCACACTTAGTCCCATAAGTCATGAATGATAGCTAGCATTCCATGTCACAACTACCTAATTAGAAATGAATGTTTATAGTTGACAACTTTGAACATCACATGGACCATCAATCATAAATTATCTTGCATTAAAATCCCTTCATTAAAGATCCTAATCTCAGCTAGGGTAGTGGTTTAAGTCAAAACCTAATGTGCCTGGATTCTATGTCCTTATCTTGATTCTTATTCTTAATGAAATTAGATTCCTACTAGAAACTCTTTCTAGTGAATCTGTCTATTCTAGTCAAGAGCTTTAGTTATCAATAATAACCAAATAGTATAAGATCTTAACCTCATTTACTTGAGGTAATGAATTCTATCTTGGTGATCACTTATCTCCATAAATAACAAATTAGAACTATCACATGCCATATATCCATATATGAATAGTACATCTATGTAAACAATAATAAATTCTAACTTCCTATTTATGAGATACAGTATCCCTTAAGTCAAATGATTATATGCACTATTATGACCTAGATGATAAATAATTGACAAGTAGTAAAACCCCATATTATTATCATCTAACATCATAGTTTGACTCTTCATCCTATGAATATCCATGTGTTTGTATCGACATCACATGTCAAGCAGCATGAGACTCACTGCCTCTATAATCATCCATATCACATATTGATTATAGAAAACAAATAGAGGTGATGGTCTTCCGGAATTAATGATGCCCAGTTATTAATCCTACAACCATGAATATATTTAAAATATTTATACAAGAGCGATCTGTTTCCCATATTCTCAACACTTGAGAATAAATCCTCTTACAAATACCTAAGGATTATATTCAATAATATGAAACTCTTTTCATATTATGAATATATTATCGTACCATTGGGTATTAATATCTACTATTACATAACTATTATATGGCTCTTAAGGCACATACTGCTATCAACAATCACCCTAATAGCAATAATTACGAACTCACTCGTAAATATATGGTAAAAATGAAGAGGGGAAAATGACAATGGAAGAAAGAACACATATAATAAGATTAAGTAGAAGAAGCATCGAGCAATGATAAAGGAGGATGCGTAAGCAAAGAATGGATGAGTGGAGCTAATAGTAGATGTGGCAACAACAATAAGAATGAGACTATCCATATCAAATCTAACATAATATATTACCATCACCGATCAAAAGAAAAGATTGGTAGTAGTTCAAGAAATAAAACCTAAGGGAGAACTAGAGAGAACAAGAGAAGGAGAGACCACTGGAGTTTAAAGTTATCATATGATTTATTCTTAGTGTATTGAAAATTTGAAATTTTATATTTAAAATATGAAAATATGAGATAATGTTCAAATTGCACTAAAAGTAAAGGAGTTACAATAATAATATTTACCTATATTATTCATATTTTCATAGAGAAAAAGTGATTATTTTATTTTAAATAATGAGTAATGGGCTTAACGCAAAGGAAAATAAGTAAAGTTAGAAAATTCCAAATATGTATCTAAATTTATGTATTCATATATTGATTTTAAATTTTTATATGTAATTGCTTTGAATACATTAGTCCATATTAATTTATAGTTTTCATTTTTCATAAACTTAATAAATTAATAATTCTAATATTCAATAATTTTTTAATCCACCAAGTATATTAATTACAAGAGGGTCTACATTATATATACACATGTGAATTAGTTAGTTTTTGATTAAATGTAAATTTTTGATAGGGTCTATTTAAGAATGTTTAAATTCACCTTATTTGACATAATTTAATGTATATTTGATTCTGTATAAAGTTTCAAATGATTCAAAATCAAATAAAAATTAAAGATTTAGTTTAGTGCTAACTAGGGTTAAGTATGGTTTGGTACAATCTAGAAATTTAAAAATCTCCAAGATTAAACTGAAATTTGAGATTTTGATTTATAGAGAGCAAGAACTGAAACTGGAATAAAAAACATCGTATTGTATTGCCATAAAAAGTTCGGGACAATAAAATTTGGATATTGGATATTTCTGTTTTGGTCCAATCCAAACTAATCCAATTTAGGGCTTCAGAGATACAATCTTAAAAAATTCATAAATAATTATACACACACACATACACACTAGTTTTTTCTAACGTTTTTCACATGTTGATCTCCATTATGACTCGTTACGACTCATTTTAAAATATAATTTAATTTACAAATAATTATAATTTTAAATATCAACATAAATGCTATATGTTATGGAAATAATTTAAATAAATATCATATGATATTATTTTTTAAATTATTGTACATGTTAGATAGCAAAACGTTATTATAAATTATATTTTTAGTGTCAATTTTGACCAATACTTTAATGGTAAATACTCAAAGACCTCTTGATAATGCAACATATAATTATCTATGGTAAATACACATGTGCATTAGATGTTATTTATCCTTGTGCTTTATTAATATTCATTGCAAAATAAAAACATAGAGGCAACTATTTTCTTTTAAAATGAAAAGATATCCCTCATTTTTAGTGGGTGACAATGGTATCCTTGGCAATAGGACCTATTTTCATGCACATTGTCTTACTATTATTTTTGCATATATAATATTTCTGTTAAATTTTTTGCATATCATCTTAGTTCCATTGAGCAATATTATGGGACAATTAACTTTTAGTTCCAACATATGAGGTAGCAAGCCATTTGGTAACAATGTGTTTAGAAACTATTTTCAGGTACAATTCATATCTTGTTTTTGTTGTTATATTTGATATTACTATTCAATATTCTCTCTGAATCTCTCTATCTAGTTTAAATGAAACTTTTTCAAATTTAAGAATATTGAGCATTTATGAAATTTGACAAACAAAATATTTAAATCTAATATCAATATTTAGCATTGTTCAGTCACACAATGCGTTGAATTGTGTGTGAAAAAGTATACTATTCTTAGAATAAGTAATTGAGCTCATGGGTATTGTGTTGTATTTGGATTTTGTACTTATGTGTATTAGTGTAAGCTTTAGTATTAGCAAGTAATAAAAAGAACAAAAAATAGGAATTTTTTTTTAATTTATGATTATTCGACTATTGAATAAAAAATAATATAAAATAAAGATATATTCTAATTCAAAATAAATATAAATATTGATTTGATCTTTGTCTTTTTCAATTTGTATTAAAAATTTACTTATATATACATTTTTATATATTATATTAGATATTTTGGACTTAATTTATTTATTTATGTATATTTATTTTTTAAATGCCATACTTTTATCTTTTTATTTTTGAATAAAGATTTTCTCTAATATAAGGTGAAATTTATCTTATAATGTAATAATTTAAAATTCTTAATAGCTTTACTCCTCTAAAAGATTCAATAGTTTACACTTTGGATTAGTTCTTATTTGTTTAACAAATAGAGCGAAAATTGAAGAGCAACTATAAATTAATTTTTTGTTGTTAATAGACATAATAGGCCAAAAAAATTATTGAGTTTAATCATATCTTAGCAAGTGTGAAAATTGATGATTTCTTTCTTTTTTTATCAAAAAAGAAATTTTGTATTATTTGGTTAAGTGAAAAAACAAATCTTTTGTTTATGAGTCATAATGGAGAACTTCTTTATAAACTCCATTCTTAGAGTAAGTTGCCTTTTTTTTTTTTATTTGACTTTTTACTTGTGACCAATACTTTTATAAAAGATGCTCAAACTTGATAATGCAATATACAATTATCCATGGTAAATATACCTCTAAATTAGGTATTATTTGTCAGTATATTTTATTAATAGTTATTTCAAAACCAAGATGAATAGAGAATTGTTTTCTTTTAAAATGAAAAAAAAATATTTCTCATTTTCAGCTAGTGATAGTAGTATCCTTGGCAATAGGCCTTTTTCCTGCATGTTGTCGTATTGTTGTTTCTGCATGTGTAATATTTCTATTAAATTTTTTGCATACTATCCTAGTTCCATTGAGTAATATTTATGAGATAATTAACTTTTAGTTTCAACTTATGAGGTGACAAGTCATTTGGTAATGATGTGTTTATAAATATTTTTTAGTACAATCCACACGTTCTTCTTATTATTGTATTTGATGTTATTATTTAATGTTATCTCTCAATGATACGAACCCCAAGTATATTTGAATTGAGACCCAATATCTTTATGCTTGCAAGGGACTCCTTGAAAAGGCAAATTAGATTTGTTGCTAAGTTCATGACGCAAATTGAAATCGTGACAAAGCACCTTGGAATATACATACACAAAGTAATTATCTTTGATTGTATAGCCTTGATTCAAGCAAGAATCAATAAACAGGAGAAAAACATACCCAAATTGAAATCATGATAGAGCACCTTGGAATATACATACACAAAGTAATTATCATTGATTGTATAGCCTTGATTCAAGCAAGAATCAATAAGCAAGAAAAAACATTCTCTTAAAAAGGGAAAAGCTAAATTTTATTCATCATCAATTTACATTCTAATTACAAAGAAAACTTGAGTTTATATAGTGACTCAAATCTATTCTAGAATTCTGAAATAAACTAAGAATTCTTCCTAATTAAAGAATTCAATAGGAATCCTTCCTAAATAAGAAAATAAACTTCTAGAATAGAAAATAAGCTAAAATTCAAATTTGGCTTTAACTAATTTAAAACAAGACCAAAACTACTTAAAACATTAAAATAAAATAGTCTAAATAACGTATAGGCTTAGGTATAACTAACAGCAGTCCAAATACATTATAAACTAACTAAACATAGGTTTAAACAAGTATAACAACCCCAGTTACTTAGATAGATAAGTAGAAATAAGTTGAATTGTAGAATAACCTCTTTATATAGACACTAGACTTGAATATATGGATTATCCCCTTGAAACTTCATTGAATGCAATGTCTTCCATAAGCAAAGTTCATAATACAAATAAAATTGTAAGAAACTTCATTCATCCTTGTAGCTCTTCTAGTCTTGAATGATTCAAAGATTATGTGAAAACCTTTATTTGTACTTCAATCCATGCTAACTCGATGAAAAGGACAACATTGAAGAATCTTCTTGAAGTCTTTCCCATATATAGCTTTTGTAAGTTGGCTTGATTCTCATCATTCTCTCCCTTCTCAAAAGGATTCATCCTCAAATAATGGGTATTCAACTTGTAGGCTTCTTCAGTTAAACAACTTAAACTCTTTAAGCTAGGAATTTATATTAATAACACAAATAAGCAACTCTTCCTAAAAGATTCAAATACAATTCCTATCCTAACTCCATCAAACTTTTTGATTAAAATTTGTTTGTATTATCTCTTTTAATCGATGGCAAATTTTCTTTATAATCCTAAAAAAGAGGAACAAAACTAAATAAAGAAAATTCAACCATATTAATGTTAGAAGACAAAGCTCTTTTTGCTTTATCAATAATGCTTCCTTGTTTTCTCTCTTCATTTTCAATCTTTTATTTTGAACTTTCCAATATTTCTTTTCTCTCATTTGAAAATTCTTTATTTTCTTCCTCGCTCACTAATTTTTTTTTTCTACATTCACTTTTTTTCTTATCAATCTCACACTCTTTCTTTATGTATTCTTTTTCTTTTATTTCATTATTTACAACAATCTCAACATTATTGTAAACTTTACTTTCTAGCTCTTTTACAAGAATTATATAAGGAATGTTATAGTCTTAATTTTCCTCTTAAACAATAACCTCCTTTTCATCAATAATTGAAGAATCATTCTTTAAAGGCAACAAGTCACTAGTATAAATCCAATTAGGTTCACATATAGATTGAATAAGTTTGGTGATGATGACTTTAACCTCTTCATGTTTATTCCTCATCTTCTCCAATGGTGTCTTAGATGTATTCTTTCTTTCACAATCAACCTTAACTTTCTCATAATAGTCCATAAAAGTCTTCTCATATGATTGCCTTTTAGGAACTTTATGTAGTGTGCAACTTCTATGAAATTCTTCACCAATTTCTTGTTTCTTCTTTAGAAGTCAAATGAATGAATTTTGAGCTTTTGATTGCTTCCCCTTGGTAAGTGTACTTTCAAGCTTCTCAAATCTATCATTAATTCTATCAAATTTTCTATTCATGGCTTGACACTAATTGAGGAGGACATCCATGTTAGTAATCCCAATTATTTCTTCTCTCTCTACCTTGGAATTTACTTCCCCATGAAGATATATTGCTTCTTTCTTGTTTGGGCATTGGAAACCTAAATAACCTGAATCCAAACATTTATTTCTTGTGATATCAAAAGCATGATGATCTTTATCTTTGGGTTCCATCATATTTTTGAACCTAAAAAAGAATGTTGGTAAAATAAAACCTCACTTCACTCCTTCACATGTTTCACTCAAATATTAGCACTCAATCACTCATGTTTCACTCAATTTGTTATGGCTTTTCTCTTTTTGATCTTGCTCTCTCTTTCCTTTTACCACTCAACTCTCAAGAATCAAAGTAACTCCCTTTGTAGAATTCAAAGTTAACTAAGATCAAATTAGAAATAAAATTCAAAAAGTCAAAGATAAACTATGAGAAAAAAATTAACAAGAAAAACTAGAAATCTTGCTAGGACTAGGAAAACAAGAAACCCTAATAAGACTAGGAAATCAAAAATTACAAATCCAAATTGGATTAGGAAAACAATAAGATGAAATCATAATTGAAATTGGAAAATAAGGATGGAAATCTTTATAGAACTGGGAAAACCTGAAATCCTAAATGTGTTAGGAGAACAAAAGTAGGAATCCAAATTATACTAGGAAAAATAAGAATACAAAAATTAATTGAAGTTGGAAAATAAAAAGTTAGTGTCACATCCCATTTTTGGGATATGACAATTCTAAGGCATGGATAATCCTAAGGGCATCGAAAATCTGTAAAATCCATTATCACTATCAAATCCAATGTGGTATCATGTAACTACTACCCAAGATCTCAACCTGCAATATAAAATTTCACTTCAAATAATACAAGCTTATATTATCACTTCACTAACATTAATTCTCAACTCACATATATATAATTTTTTTTAAACATATATACAATAAATATTTAATTTACTCCAATGGAGCTCTAGAATGATTATAACTATAATTACATTAAAAGAAAAAATTACATTTCTAGCATATTCTTAAGGGAAGTGTAAGACTTGAGATTGGTTATCAACTACAATCCAAGTCTTTTACTTTTTTGATTTAGTTTAAAGTTACAATTTTTATACACTTACAGACATTGGTGAGTGGAGAGGGGGAGCTTTGGGAAAAGCTCAGTGAGTAAAGAAAACATTTGAGAACACTGATGTAAATATTAAATATTATAATATGCTTTTACTTGATGAAAAATCATTAAGTGATTTTGGAAGAAATATTAAATAGCAACTAATTTGTAATACTTTTAAAAAGAAAATTTATATGACTTATAATATATATTGCTTAAAAAAACCATCATTTCAATACAAATAACTCGTAATATGATTCAAATACAAATTCAAATAACTAATAATACATTTAGACTCATTCTTTAAATAACAAATACTTGCTACTATCTTTTAAAATTTTAATACTTTGGATGAGGGCTTTCTCATCAACATTGCATTAGTGATAGCTCTTCTTATAGAGCATTATTCACACATCTTGTATTACCTATTAAAATTTTATTCAAATAGCACTATATATATAAATAACTCAGTTAAAACATACATTCTGTATATACTAGATGAGGGCCAAATTTATCATCACTTCTCATCAACACTACACTAGTTGCAAAGGCTCTTCTTGTGAAGCAATATCATAATATAAGGTTAGCTAGGCATTATGGCTAGGGTGTTCAAAATTGCTCCTAGCAAGGGTCACTTCAATGTGCACAAAACCTAGTATTCCCCACATCGGAAAAGATCTCTGCTTGAAAACTTGAAATTCCAATAAAAATAATTTATAGAACATATAACAATAAATTTCCATATAGGAAAAAATAATAAAAAAATAAATCTTATATCTTTGGTTTGTAACAACCCACATCTACCCTAAGAGTTTTCGTGACAAATTGTGTGAATTTAGGGTTATTGTGACAAATTGTGTGACTATATGAAAATTCATGTGTGACGTGATTTATGGGTTTGGGGCAAGTTAAATTTATTTTAATATGCTTAATATGAATTATTATTGTGAAATAAGTGATTTACATGGAATGCATTAGCATAAAATAATTTTATGTGTATTTTTAAAATAATTTTTAAATAAATATTTTGGGGGAAATTTTAATGAAAATAATAAAAAATATTTTATTTTTAATTACATATAATTAGCCCCTAAATTAATTAAAAAGCACAAATATCCAAAAGCCCACTACACTAAAACACTCATAACCTAGCTTATTAAGGGTAAACTTGGAAATTACACCCCAAACCCTAATATATAATGAGAATTTCGGCCAGTACTCTCATTCTAGCAGCCATCACTCCATTTTTCTGTATTTTAAAAAAAAAATTCTCTCAAAATAATTCTCACTATCGAAATTAAGAAAACACCCTTTAACTTTGCGATTTCTCGCCCGTATTCATAAGTTTTTCTTCTTTTCAATTTCTTATCCGATTTCTATGAAATAAATTTTGAGAAAAATTATTTTAAACTGGTTATTTACTGATTTCTATAGATTTAATTCAGTTTGGATGAGTTTTAAAAGAGAAATTAATTTCTCTACCGAAAACATCAACCTTCTCACGCGATTTCGCCAAAGGTGAATCCTATAAATCAAAAATTAAAATTTTCAAACATAAATTCATTGGGGGGGGGGGGGGGGTGGCTACTACATATTTAGATTCTACACTAATTTTTCATGTGTTTTGATGAAAAATATTGGATTAAATCATATTTTTACATATTACCGTAATAACTGAAAAGTTTTAGAAAACAAGAAAATTTAAGGTTTTCGCCCTAGAACTTGAAAGTTAGAAAATTCTATAGTTTGATAATTCTATGGTTGGCAAATTGTGGTGATTGATGTTATAAATTGATATTTGTTTTATTTGGATGAAAAATAATGATTTAAATCATGTGTTTGCATATCGCTGTAATGAACGGAAAGCTTAAAGACTCATGATTTTCTTCCTAAACCCTAAATTTAGAATTTTCATGTATGAAAAGCATTCATGGCTACCAATTTGTACCTATTGATGTTTAAACTAATGTTTATTGTGATTAAATGAAAAATAATGGTTTAGAACACCTGTTTCCATATTGCCGTAATGAGCAAAAGATACCAAAAACAAAAAAACTCATGGTTTTTCATCCTAAAACTTAAAGTTGGAAATTTTCATGTATATGAATATATATGTGGGCCAATTCCTACATGTCTATATTTTGAAATGATTTTGTTTTTATTACATGAAAAATCTATGTTCAAACCTATGAACCCTCTATTTTTCACTTCCAAATGACTGACATTTGATCACAAATGCATAGAATTATACTGGGCTCAAATAGGATTAAAGACGGATGAGAACAGGCTGAAAAACGAGCTATAGTAGCACATGGGCCGATTGCGGTAACTCACAGCCGGCTGTGGTTATCGCAGCTACATCTGTAGTTACTATAGAGGTCCTTATGGTAGCTAATTGGCTACCGCAGCTGGCACTATGGTAACGCAAAGGGCTTTGCGGTTACCGCAGGCATCACCCAGTTACCGCAGCATGCCCCTTTCAGAATCCTACATGGAAACTGTGAATTTTTAGCCCCAAACACCTCCTATAAATACCTTACACCACCTAACAACTTCCAGACATAATTATATGCTCCTATACTCTCCTTAAAGCTTTCTAAACCCTATTTCTAAGCTTTCCAATCATCAAAACCCTCTTCCTAAACCTCCAAATCTCTAAAACCCCATTCCAAAACCTCCTCCATCACATAAAACCTTATTCATAAGCTTCCTAATCATCTCAAAACCCTATTCATAAGCTTCCTAATCACCCTTAAACCTTATCTCTAAGCTTTTTAATCAAGAAAAGGTGCAACTCAAGTTATTTCTTTCAAAGGGAATTCGTGGTATTCAAGCAAAGGTGATCCAAAGTCTTTCCTTCAAGAAAAGAGCTCGTGCTATTCAAGATTCCTTCCAAAAGGAGTGCTCATGATATCACTAGGCCAAGGTGGAACTTAGATCTGGTGCCAAGCTCACTCCCTATGTTCCTCTCCGATGGAAGCGAAAGGTAAAAGTTTTTTCCTTTTCCTTTTCAATTTCAACTTCAAGATCTAAATCTGAAAAGATATAATTTTTTGCTAATTAAAATATGACCTAATTAACAAATCCCTAAGCCCTTTAAAATAATCAAAATATGATAACAAAGGCTATGACTTAAAAATCCCTCCTTCGCAAGAAGGAAGAACTGCGTGGGATTTGATTCCTATTCAAAGGGATATGCAGGCTTACTGTCTCTAAGGCATTCAACTTCGCCAAAATTAACAACTTTTTCTCTCTATCACCTTCTTTACATAGTTTAGGATTGAAATTACTTTTCTTAAATAAAAGTCAAAATTTTAATTCTTTTTATTATAATTATTTTAATACTCTCTTTCTTATTTTAGTTGTTTAGATTATATTTGGGGAATGTGTGCTTTTTCTAGAATCCATAAGGGCTAGAGGAAAGATCCCATGATTTTGACATTTTGACTTGTAATAGTTTTAAGTAGTTCTCCTTTACTTTTTACATCTTGTAATTATCATTATCTCATATTTGTCATGCATTACACGAGTAATATTTGTTTTATACATCATATCATATATGTTCATGCATACATAAAAACTTCTTTTTTTTTTACAAAACCTATTTTGTATTTAAGCCAAACTAATTTTTTTATATTGTTTTAACCAAAACCTAATCCCCGACCCCTCTTTGGTCATTCGAGGACTAGTGCTTTTCCTTGGGATAAATGGTATAATTTTGGAGTCAATCAAATTGGGTTTTTCCTTTAATTTTCCTAACTAAAATAAACAAAATTAAAGTGCGGACTCCTTTTGCAACTTACAACTTACAAAATACAATTTTTTTGAACTCATAGCGGGTTTCAATCATGATATTTTTCCCAAATGGGCATTTTTTATTCCCTTTAGCATATCAGACCAGGTGCTCGGGCAAGGCCTCACAAAACCATATTTTTACATATTATTGTAATAGACAGAAAGGGCAAAAATAAGAAAATTCAGGTTTTGCTTTTGAATAGGGCATTCGACCTACATTGATATTTTTGTTCCAATGTCTATAATTTTTAGGTGATGTATTTTGACGATCATTGACATGTATGTATGTATGATAACTGGTTAAATTGCATGTTGATTGAAGGAATGACTATAGACTAGCCTAGAGGCACTTTGGTATACTCAAGATATATTAACCTTATGTTGTGATTAGAATGTGAATGTGATAAGGAAATATGGAAATAGATTTTATGGTGACTTGATAATGAATTAATGGTCTTGAATTGATGAAGAGATTAATCGAATGAATGGGTCATAAGAGTTAAGCATGACACTTGAAAGGTTATCAATAAGTTGACATGTATGAAAGTGTTAAGTGTACTAAGATGATTGTTAAAGTGAATTGCTATTAAGATAATGATATTATGTTGACCTTAGAAAGGTATTGACATGAATTAAAATGTGTTTTCATATGAGCTTATGAAGGCTAAATAGGCAAAATTTTTAAAGTCAACATGCTATGTACAAGTGATGAGTGCACTTATATGTGCAACTCTAAGTGTATATGAATGTTATGTGTACATGGGGTAGTTAAAGGATAGGATATTATGATGATTAAATAAATACTAAGTATTGAATTAAATATTATGTTAGAGCTTGAGCAGTATTAGAAGTCAAGGGCCACAAGTACTAGGAGCAAAGGAACCACAAGGTGAGTAAACATTAAGCTATTGTTACAAGTTCAAGCATTCATGATTTTATAAATGGGAATCTTTGAGACTCTTGAAACCCAAGCCTTTTTCTACTTTTAAAAATAATTATGTGATTTCTTTGTTAAGCTTAGGTTGCCAATGGACCAAAGCCATTATTATTTGTTCAATGATATGAAAGATCTTTTGTAATTGCTGCCTTACCTTATTTTCTTTTTAGAACCACATATTATTTTATTCTTTGATCAATAAGTATAATTACTATTGCTATCATGCTACATGTTATTGTTCTTAAATGCTATTGTTATAAGTGATTACCATTAGCATTAGCTATGGTACCTCTAACCCCTTATGTAGAAATCCTCATGTTGATGTGGGTAATCATCGAAACCTGTGCACATGGTCTTAACCCGATGGATAAGGGTTGTGTATCCACCTCAGCTAGAGGGGCAGTTCTACCTATGGAGCCTGATCAGTTTCACGACTTTATAAGTAATGGGTTGTGAGTTAGAATTTGGTATGAGGTCACCTCTCCCTTGAGTGAATGAGCTAGTATAGTCATTTACTTTGATTGGGTAATAAGTTTTTTAAGTGTGATTTCTACAAACCTACTAAAGTGAAAATCTTGCTAAATTGTAAATTGTGAAACCATGATTTGTAAATCATTTACTATGTGTTATACATAAAGGTCTTTCCTTAAAAATGGGATATATGATATCATTTATGCTATATTGTTTGCTCATTGAGATCATCTATCTCACCCCTTCTTCCTTGTGTGTTTCCAGGTGAGCAAATATGAGGAGGCAAGGTGATGGTCAAGCATTCTACTTCACTTAGGGATTTCTTGTCCAAGATGATCAGTTTAATATGTTATGAAGAGTTATCCTTAGATGCTCCAAGAATATTTATTTTTGGATGTTTATTTTGAAATATTATCTTTCAAGGTTTTAATTGGATTCTTAATATTATTTCCTTATGGATTATGTTTAAAGTATATTTTAACTATGCTTCTGCAACTTAAGGTTTTCTAAAATAAATAAATAAATAAATAAAAGGTTTATTTTAGTTAATGTAAGAGATTTTGGTATGATCCTAGGCAGTATTTGTATAAGTATAAATGGGTTCTACGGGCATGGGTGACCTTATGTCTCCCTATATTATAGGACCGTCATGTCTCTGAAAAATAGGATGTGACAATGGTGGTATCAGAGTCGTAGTTTTAAAAGTCCAGTTTGGACTTGTCTATTTATTGGGTTAAATAAGTATAATCCTAGGGCATAGAAATTTTTCTATCATGTCATTTGCAGTATATTGCTAGCATAGTTTCGCAAAATCTTAGTAGGTTTTGGTAATCCTTGTTATTGTTGTGTGCCTTATGATTTTCTCTTTAGATGACCAAGAAGATTACCCCCGCTAGAGGACCGTGACCTAGAGCACTGCATGTGGCATGCAAGAGAACATGGTGAGAGATGTTTGAGAAGGCAATGCCTATGATCTACCTTAAGAAAAAAAAGACTCCTGGGATGTGAATGATGTTAATTGATTGCTTAGCGATTTAGTATGCATTGGTTTCTTTTATTGCCTATGACATGATTGACTTATATATGATAGGGAAATTCATGATGTTATAAGTTATATGGTACATGATTATGATACAAGATACATGCCATGAGATGTGATATATGCTATATGATATGTGATGTGATATAATGTGATGTGTACTTATGTGAAATGCATGATAATTATGATAATTTGATAGTGGGGTTAAGTGGATTAGAAGGAGAAGTGGATTAAGTTTTGATCTAATTTAGATTAATGACTAATAGGTATAATGTTATAAGGTATGAAATACTTACATGTTACAATGGTTTGATATATGAATTATATGGAGTCATTAAATGATAATCAAGATTGATGCCATAAGAATAGAAATGATAGTTAGTAATGATCAGTGGGAGAATGAAACAAATTGGTTACATTATATATACATAAGTATACGGTATGAAGTAATTGAAGTATATCAAGGAATTTATGGCTTACATGCTACCATATGGACTAAAACAACAAGAAAGTAAGGGATTTCTCTATCACTTATGTAAATATCAAGTACAGTCAAAGGAGGAATATTAATCTCATGTAATATGAAAGAAGAAGGTATCATTCCCATTCAAATTTTTAGTGTAAGATGCTTGATTGATTCTAGTCCTATGCATTTGTTTGTGTTTGTTAAGAGTCTCAATAGAGATAAGGAATTAATTAATGAACCCTTAGTAGTGTTGACTCCTTTTGGAGCAATGATGGAATTAAGGTATTGTTTAAGGATTGTGAGGTAGACATTGATAGACGGAAACTTCCTATGGAGTTATTGGAACTTGATGTCCTAGAATTCGATGTGATCTTGAGAATGGATTGACTATATGAGTATGGAGCTTGTATCGATTGTAGAGGAAAGCAAGTAGAATTTTAAACTAAGGATGGGAGAAATTTATGTACCAAGGAGATACCTATGATTAAGGTCTACTGGTGTAACCATGGAATGGATGAGTATACTTAGGAAGTCGAGGAAAGGATGTGGCAGAAGCATCTCTAGTTTTTTTGAGAACATGTAAGTATTGAAATTCGAGGATGAATATCTTTTAAGAGGGGGAGACATAAAAGGATAAGTATTCTCAGACTTGTAATGATGATAAAAGAATAAATATGATGCTGGTAGAGATTTTTTGGTGATAAGTATGATGCTAGTAGAGATTCTTTAGTGATGAGATTCCTTTGAGTATATAGTCTGCAATGAGAGTATAAGGATTTGAATTTTTATAAAGTAATAGATGTTAAGGCCATACGAACTATAAAGTTAAGGATCCATGAGGACTTGGTCTATGAGGGTATAGAAGGATTTAATTCAAAATTTTATATGATTTAAGATAAAATGTTCTAGATTTGATTTGATTATGGACTTGTGTCTAGTGTGTCTACATATAGGCATCGAGTTTTACTTTACAGAATCATACATCATGAACAACATCAAGCATTGCATTAAGGTTGTATGTTACATGCAAGGATGAAGATGTTTTGATTCTTACAATACGCAGTTTTGAAAATTTAATAGTTTCAAATATACTTGGAAGGGATTTGTGTCCTCTAGATGAGAAATGTTTTAAGGTGTTAAATACAATAATGTTCAATTGAGGTTACTAGAAAATTTGATAGTGATCTTTAGTTTGGAAAGAATTTTTATTGAGATAACCTAGAATGGGATAGATTTGGAAAGATATAAGAGTTTCATAGAGATTTCATTGAATAGCAATGGTATTAGAATGTTTATTATTTTAATATGGATAAGTTAAATGATTAGGAATGTGAAGCATAGCAAGATGTAAGTGGAAAACTTAAAGTGAGATGACATTATGAGCTAAAGGTATAAAAAATTACAAGGCATTAGGTAATTAAGTCATGATAATGATGTATATATTATACAGAAAGAAAGTAAGTCTGAAATAGTTATGAGAAGTCTATTTGGTATTATAAATTAATAGAATGCAAGTTCATTTAGGATATTATATATATAGGAATGTTTGCTAAGTTTAAATATCTTTTAATTGACAAATAATGGGAGTGTGGAAATTGTAATGTTAGCAAGGTAATAAACACGAAAGTATTTATTGAGATCATAATAGATTAAGTAATAATTATTAATATGGAAAGAGAATTATCGAATATCAATTGGAGTTATTAATTTGGAATTATTTGTTGGATTCTTATATGACTAATGTGATAAATAATGAATGAAAGTGGTGATTAAGGTATTAATGTAGACGTTAATATTAATTAAGATATAAGGAAAATGAAATGCTTGGGATTATATGTGATTGATGGTGAAATTAAAGGTTCTATTACTTTTGTTTAAGTTTAAAGGATACAAAATTGTTAAGGATTAGTTTTAAGATTTATTTGAATAAAAGATTAACAAAAGCATAGCTTAAGTTGAAGATTTATCAGTGTTTTTGATAGGTTGTGAGTATGTACCTTACTGTATTCGATATGTTAATTGTATTTAGATATTGTATTTGAGTGGCACAACAGAAGTGTGGTGGAGAAGTTAGTGGCGGAGAAGTTAAGTAGAGTATGTTGTGCTATTGGATTTGAAAATTTGAGGATGAATTTTTTTTTAGGGGGGAGAATGTAACAACCCACATTTATCCTAGGAGTTTTCGTCATAAATTGTGTGGATTTAGGGTTATTGTGACAAATTGTGTGACTATATGAAAATTCATGTGTGACATGATTTATGGATTTGGGGCATATTAAATTTATTTTAATATACCTAATATGAATTATTATTGTAAAATAAATGATTTACATGAAATGCATTAGCATAAAATAAATTATTTTTCATAAAATAAATTTTCATGCTAAAAGGCAATTTTTAAGCATAAAATAATTTTATGTGTATTTTTAAATAAATATTTTAGGGTAAATTTTAATGAAAATCATAAGAAAATATTTTATTTTTTATTACCTATAATCAGTCCCTAAATTAATTAAAAAACCCAAATACCCAAAAGCCCACTACACTAAAACACTCCTAACCTAGTTCATTAAGGGCAAACTTGAAAATTGCACCCTAAATCCTAATATATAATGAGAATTTCGGCCAGCACTCTCATTCCAGTAGCCATCACTCCATTTTTTTAAAATTTTGATAGAAAAATTCTCTCAAAATAATTCTCTCTACCAAAATTAAGAAAACACCTTTTAACTTTGCGATTTCTCACCCATATTCATAAGTTTTTCTTTCTTTTCAATTTCCTATCCGATTTCTATGAAATAAATTATGAAAAAATTATTTAAACTGGTTATTTACTGATTTCTACAAATTTAATTTATTTTGGATGAGTTTTTGAAAAAGAAATTAATTTCTCTACCGAAAACATCAACCTTCATACGCTATTTCGCCAAAGGTGAATCCTATAACTCAAAAAT
The DNA here is from genome assembly GCA_947687605.1 of Reutealis trisperma. Classification (NCBI taxonomy): domain Eukaryota; kingdom Viridiplantae; phylum Streptophyta; class Magnoliopsida; order Malpighiales; family Euphorbiaceae; genus Reutealis; species Reutealis trisperma. The sequence goes on from CANTUT010000587.1 coordinate 224,572, forward strand.
TGAAATTTTCAAACATAAATTCATTATAGGGCGGCGGTTACCACATATTTAGATTCTAAACTAATTTTTTATGTGTTTTGATGAAAAATATTGGATTAAATCATATTTTACATATTACTGTAATAACTGAAAAGTTTCAGAAAACAAGGAAATTCAAGGTTTTGGCCCTAAAACTTGAAAGTTGGAATATTCTATGGTTTGATAATTCTATGGTTGCCGAATTGTAGTGATTGATGTTCTAAAATGATTTTTTTTTATTTGGATGAAAAATAATGATTTAAATCATATGTTTACATATCATTGTCATGATTATTAAGGCACTAAAATCATAACACATTTTGCTCCAATATATCCAAAATTTAGTCCATTTGGATTTTTGTAGCTCCTAGGGTGGTTTATCAAAATTTGCCCTGATTCTATTACCTATGTTCTCTATTCCCTTAGTATTTTTTCTAGTGTATCTCAGTATAAAAATTTCAATTAATATAATTATTATTTTTAAATGAAATTAAAATCATAAGAGAACAATTCATTAATTTTTTATTTTAGTTATTTTTATTGTTAAAATTCCCAAAACTCATGTTGAAACCCTACAACCCTAATTGTCCTATGTACTAAGACATCCCTAATAAAAGTTGAATAAGTCTCTATTCTTTTAGAATTTGGCCAATCCCTTTTATAAACTTTTAGCTAAAAATCTAAGCTTCATTTTCTTTGTTTTCATCTAAATTTAAAACCTATCTTAGGGCCCCCAAAATTGGGCTCAAATTCTCAATAATATAGTTTAACATACATGTAGGGCAGTCTCACTTTCACTTCCATAACTCCTAATGTGTTGAGAATTAAATCAAGATCTTTCACCATCATCAAATTCACATTCCACTCTTCTACTTTTTCATTTGAATTTGGTTAAATTTGGGCTTTATGGTTCTCAATAGGGAACCTCAATTTCCAACATTTTGGTTGTCCATCAAACCATAGCTATCTCTTCCCTTTTACTCCATCTTTCATATTTTCTCGCTAATCCATCTTCAAATTACCACTTCTTTTTCCTTAATCAGCACTTACCTTCATTTCCTCCCCTTCCCAAACTTCAAATGTAATCAATCAATCCAATAAAGCCAATAAACAAACTAGTACAAACATATAAACACATCAAACTCATAAGTAGGAATGGGAGAAATTTAAAAGGAAAATTTCTAAGTTGTTAATGGCCTTATTGTTAGGCCATGGGCTTGTTCTTGGGACTTTGGACATCAAAGGCCCAAACCCAATAATAGTGGGCCGACCCATGGGGCCATAATTGGTGTAACCTCAAGCTTATATGTTAGAATAGTTAGCCCAAAACCAAACAAAATGACGTTATAGAGAGAGTCACAAAATTTGACCAAGCTAGCCATAAAAATTGACCTAAGTCAAATCCTAAAGCAAATTGAATTTTTATCTTCCCTACATACAAGTCTAGGTTCATTTTGAGCACTCCAACACCATATGATGAGTATCATAATTGTAGAGGAAATCCTAGCCATCCAACTTTATCAAATCATAGCTATCCATTGTGATTAAATCTTGACCATTGAATTTAGCTTGATCAAATCCTCACCATCCAACCCATTATATATATAAGCAAATTTGTGTTATGAAACAACATTATGCCTATCTCTACACCAAAGTTTCACAATAAGAAAAGAAATTCTCTCTACACCAATTGCAACAAGAACTTTAACAAATCAAAGCCAACCAAGGTGAGGAATCATGTTCATATTCTCTTTTCTATGTTTTAAGATTGATTTTAATATTTTGATTACATAAAATCTCTTATACACCATATATAAAATTCGACCAACATTAGAAAATGAGCAAAAGTGTTCGATATTTAAATTCAATACATATATAGTTATTTTAAATGAAGAAAAATGATTTAGAAGTGTTAAAATGAATTTTGGGAACTTAATTCACGACTTTGAAATCTTAGTGACATAAGCTTAATTAAAAGAGGAACTTGGTGTTTTAATACTAGATTGTGATAACTAAGTGATCATATATGTTTTATGTTATGTTAATTTCACATTTCTACAACTAATTTGAAGATTTGATGAGGAATTATAAGTTTTGCCCTAATTTGACATAAGTGGGAAAAGTTAGGGTTCATATGAATAAGAGTGAATTAACTCAAAATAATTGGTGGAAATTGATTGCCTAGGTGTTAATTTGGTTAATCTATGGTTAATTTGAGGTTTGAATGGGAAATTGATAGTTTTTCCCAAATTCTAGGGTTTATGGAACAATTTGGGAATTTTGAGATTTAAACTTGAAATGATGAAATTGAATGAGGAATTTAGCTTGGAAATGATTAGAAATAAGAATAAGTATAAGTATGTATATAACACTATTTATACATCTCTATTGTATGTTGAAGTAATAAAACAAGTATAAGATATAATTAGTAACACCATTAGTCACTAATTAATGTGTAATTGAAATATTATGGGTGTAGAACTTCAAGGAAAGGGTAAGAAAATTGTTCAAGACCATGAAGAACATTAAATTAATCAAGAACAAACAAACAATAAGAGCACAGGAGTTTAAGGTGAGTACTTAATAATATGATGTAATTGTGTCATGTTGTTTGTAACCTATTATTTAAAATACCATCCTTTGATATGTACCTTAAAGAGACATTGAATATGTGTTGCCCATGGATTGTTGAGCCTTTGAATTCAATATCTTTCTTATATAATAATTTGAGCATGATGAGCCTCTTACATTACTGCTATATTGTACCTAATGATGAGAATGATCGATATGCCAACTATTTTCCATTGAATTCCTAATATAGACCTTGAATATGTCTTTCATTTATTCTTATAATTAAGTAGAAATATACTCTGATTTAAGGAAAGACATCAGACCTTGTGCACTTAATATAAGGTAGGGCGAGAGTACCCAACCTCTGCTAGGGGGGAACACCTAACTGCAAGACCTGATTAGTTTTGCATAATATGATGCATGTGATTGAGTAAAGCTTAGACCGCCACTCTTTAATATTTATGTGTGGGATGCTAAAATGCATTCTAAAGTTCAATATGACCAATTTTGATTAACATCGCTCTATTGCTACCTTGAACCAATCTAAGTGATAACCTCTTATATTGCCTTCATGTAACGTTATATTATTATGTACTCATTAAGCTTGTCTTATTCCATAGTTGTTCAAAATTTTTAGGTCATGGTGATTCAATAGCAAGGTAAATTTCAAGCTATACTTTTTTGCTTAGGACTTGCTCTACTAGAATGATTTGTTTTGTGTTTGCTTGTGTTATCCAGAGGATAATCGATCTAGAGCTTAATGGTATCTGAAGGCATAGTATTAAAATGTAATGTGTTTGGAAGTATTGTAAACAAATGATAATAGTTGTTATATGTATACATATTTATGATAATAATGTATGGATAGTATCTATTAATACTTAAGAATGGTATACTAATCAATGGTCATAAAATGGTATTAAAGTGCATTGATTATAAATGAATGGTTAAAGTAACAATGGAAATGATAAAGAGTGAATGGGGTTTCGATCTTGAGATAAGTTATAAAGTGGAATATAATAAGTGAGAATTAGTTTAATGAGGTTCTATGGGTTTGGGTGACTTTATATCTCCCTAAGCTCTAAGACCATCAAAGCCTATAAATTGGGTCAGGACATTAACTTAGCAGATATTTAATTTTAATAAGAAAGAAAATGAAGTTATCTCATAACCAAGTATTTATATATTTTTCTTTTTGCTAATTCATATGCAGTTTTGGCTCAATGTTCACTCTCCACTTTTCCAAGCTTAGGTCAACAACTTTACTGCTCATTTTTCTTTTTCTTTTTTAATTTTTATTTATTTTATAGTTTAAGTGTTAATTAGTCAAAGTTATGATCACAACTTTGCTAATTATTACAAAATTGTCACTTTTTAACCTCTAATCACTCTATTATTATCTAATAATATTCTTAATCACTAATTTGGGTCCCCAATATTATTTTTAATCATCTCTCCATCAATATTTCCTAAGCTAAAATTTTCTGAAATTTCGAAAACTGAAGTCCCTTGGTTATATGCATAACATACTGATTTTGCCTAAGTATTTTCTGTACTCAACTCCAACTTCATTTTTGAGTTTAATCACTTCTAATATCTTTAAATTTTGTCTAAATTCTCCAAATAAAATATAAAAATCCATTTTGAATTCAAATTTTGCCTACTAACTCTAAATGTCTCGATTTTTTTAGCATATATCCTTTTTAGGTCATTAGCTCCTACTATCTATTTTCCTTATTAAACACTCCATTTCACTTATTTTTATGTCATATCCATCTCCTTTAATGCTCTTCTAATATTCATTGCCTTATTTCAAACAATTAGGGGCTTGGTTTCTGGACCAATACCTATTTAGTACTTTGATTTTCCATGATCATCATCTATACTCTTTTGCTCTTAATCTGGTCACTTCCCCTATAACCTTAACATTCACAGTGAACTCAGAGTCTGGGTGTTATATTCTACCACCCATAAAAAAAAATTCATCCTTAAATTTTCAAAACATCATACATATCAAACTTGTAAAATGTATGAACATTCAATATATATCTCTACATATTTCTTTTTACACTATCTAATCTCTTTTGGTTTAGCTTCCAACTTTTATCCCTTTTTCTTCATCTTCATATAATTTCTTAGTTCCATACTTTGCATTATAGTTCACATCTTCCTAGAAAACTACTTACTCCAATTATGTAATTTATAATACTTACCCAAGCTACATCATATTTCTATACATCCAACTTATATTCCATTAATCCCACACTCAATAATATCACTCATATTTTGTGATCCATACAAGTTGTTACAATTTATTCTTTATTTATCTAATCTTTTACTCTGATACCACCTTTATCACATCCCACTTTTGGGATATGATGGTCCTAGGGCATGGGTAACCCTAAATGCACTAAAAACTCGTAAAACCCATTCTCACTATCAAATTTAGTATGGTATCATGCAACTACTACTTAAGATCTCAATCTGCATTATAAAATTTCACTTTAAGTAATATAAACTTATATTCTCACTTCACTACCATTAATTCTTAACTAACATATACATAATTTTTTAAAACATTTATATAATAAATATCTAGTTTACTCCCAAAGAGCTCGATAATCATTATAACTATAATTACATTAAAAGAAAAAAATTATGTTTATAACTTATTCTTAATGGAAGTGTAAGGCTAAGGCTGACTAGCAACTATAATCTAAATCTTTCACCTTCTTGATTCAACTTAAAGTCATAGTTTGTATACACCTACAAACACTAATAAGTGGAGAGGGGGGGGGGGGGGGGGGGGAACTTTGGGAAAAGCTTAGTGAGTAAAGAAAACATTTGGGAACATTGAACAAATATTAAACATATAATATACTTTTACTTTTAGTTGATAGAAAATCATTAAATGATAAATAATATGAAATAGCAACTAATTTGTAGTACTTTTGAAAACAAAATCTATGTGACTTACAACATATATTGCTTAAAAAAAAAATTCATTTCAATACAAATAACTCATAATAATAGATTCAAGTAAATAATAATACATTTCAAACACATTCTTTAAATAGCAAATACTTTCTATGATCTTTTAAAATCTTATTACTCTAGATGTGGGCTTTCTCATCTACACACTCATGATAGCTTTTCTTATAGAGCATTAGTCACACATCTTGTATTACCTTTTAAAATTTTATTCAAATAGCACTATATATATAGATAATTCATTTAAAACATACAATTAGCAAAAATCTGTATATACTAGATGAGTGTGGAATTTATCATCACCTCTCATAAAGACTACACTAGTGGCAAAAGCTCTTCTTGCGGAGCAATACAATAATGTAAGTTTAGCTAGGCCTTATGGCTAGGGTGTTCAAAATTACTCCTAGCAAGGGTCACTTCAATGTGCATAAAGCTTGGTGTTCCCCACATTAGAAAAGAGGATCTCTGCTTGAAAACTTGAAATTCTTGTAAAAATAATTCATAGAACATATAACATTACACTAAGCCATAAATTTTCATATAGTAAAAAATAATAAAAACAAATTTTATATATCTATCCACTAACAACTTTTAGTGTCAAATCAAAAGAATTTCATAATAGAATATGTAAATATCAGTAATCTCATGATACAAATTTTAATACTTATTATAAACTTATAGATTTGTAAAAAGGCACCATATGACTCATAAACTTGTAAAAAAAATTTCTAATAACACATTTAGTATCATGAAGAAACATTATTACTCATAAAGGATTTTATTAAAACTTCAATAGAAAATTTCAAATCACAATATTTTTACTCACCTCCTTTTATAACTTTCTTATGCACTTCTCTCTTTTTACACTTGAATTGAGGATGTCCTTCAATTTCTTTATTTTTTCCTCCTCTATTTCCTTCTTGAGCCTCTATACATAATCAATACATAAATAGCTCATTAGTTCTAAACAACAATTCTAAAACTCCTAAAATTTTTCATTATACCTATGTATTCACCACTGACCCAGCAGCTTTCTTTCCACCATAATTTGAGGTACAGTACACCAATCATCATTATTATGGAGGCATTGAAATTATAACACATTCCTCTCCATTATATCCAAAATTCAATCCATTTGGATTTCTATAGCTCCTAGGTGATCTTCCAAAATTTGCCCTAGTTTTGTTACCTCTGTCCTCTATACCCTATGTATTTTCTAATGCATCTCAATCTAAAAAATTCCAATTAATGTAATATTTTTTTAAATAAACTAGACTTATAGAGGAACAATTCATTAGTTTTGGATTTTACTTAATTCTATCATTAAAGTTCCCAAAACTTACGTTGAAACTCTATAATCCTGATTGCCCTATGTACTAAGACATCCCTAATGATAGTTGAATAAGTCTCTCTAATTTTAGAATTTGGCTAATCCCTTTCATCAATTCTTTCAAACAACATAGCCTTCATTTTCTCTATTTTCATCTAGGTCTAATTCCCATCATAAGGCCTCCAAAATTGGGCTCAAAGACTCAGTGATATAGTCTAACCAGCATGTAGGACAGTCTCACTTCCACTTCCATAATTCCTAAAGGGTTGAGAATTAAGTAAAGTCCTTATACCATCATCAAATTCACATCCTAAGTTTCCTCTTAAATTTGGTCAAACTTGGGCTCCATGGTTCTCAATCGGCAACCACAACTTCCAGCAATTTGGTTACTTACCAAACCTTAGCTATCTCCTATCTTTCACTCTATCTTTCATGTTTCCTCACTAATCCATCTTCAAATGACCATTTTTTTCCCCTTAATAAGCTATTTTCCTTCATTTTCTCCTCTTCCCCAACTTTAACTGTAATTAGCTAGACCAACTAAACCAGCAAACAAACTGACACAAACACAATATAAACACATCAAACTCAAAACTAGCAATTATAGCATTATTCTTACCTTAGTTGGAACTAGGGCTAGGATTTTTCTTTTTCCTTATTCTCCTTCACATTTTTCTCTCTTTCTTTGTTTATTGTCTCTCTATTCTTTCTTACTTAGCAGATTTTTAAGTTTAATAGGAAAGAAAATAAAGCTATCTCATAACCAAGTCTTTATATATTTTTTCTTTTTCTTTTTTCTTTTATTTAATTCTTATAAAATTTTAGCAAAATCTCCACTCTTCACTTTTCTAAGCTCAGGTCAATAGGTTTGCTACTAATTTTTCTTTTTCCTTTTTAATTTTTATTTGTTTTATCGCTTAAATGTTAATTAGTCAAAGTTATGATTATAACTTTACTAATTATTACAAAATTGCAACTTTTTAAACTCTAATCACTCTATTATTATCTAATAATATTCTTAATCACTAATATGGGTCCCTAATATTGTTTTTAATCATCATTCCATCAATATTCTCTAAGCTAAAATTTTTTGAAATTTCAGAAACTGAAGTCTGTTGGTTGCACACATAGTGTACAAATTTTCCTTTGGTATTTCCTATACTTAACTTTCCAACTTCATTTTTGCATTTAATCACTTCTAATATCCTCATAGTTTCCTAAATTCTCTAAATAAAATACAAAAATGAATTTTGAAGTCAGATTTTGCCTCCTTAATCCAAATGCCTTGATTTCCAAGCACGTATCCTTTTTAGGTCATTAGCTCCTAACTTCCTATTTTCCTTTTTAAACCCTCCATTTCACTTGTTTTTATTTCAAATCCATCCCCTTTAATGCACTTCTAATATTCATTACCTCTTTTCATACAATTAGGGGCTTGGTTTCTGGACCAATACTTGTTTAGTACTCTGATTTTTCATAATCATCATATACACTCTTTTGCTCTTAATTTGGTCACTTCCCCTGTAACCTCGACACTCATAATGAACCTAACTTATAGAATGTACAAATATTCAATCTATATCTCCACATATTTTTTTTATATTATCTAATCTCTTTTGGTTCACCTTATAAATTTTATCCCTTTTTCTTCATCTTCATAACATCTTATACACTTTCATAACTTTTTAGTTCCATACTTTGTATTCTAGTTAACATCTTCCCAGAAAACTACTTACTCCAATTATGTCATTTATAATACTTATCCAAGCTACATCATATTCCTATACATCCAACTTATATTATATCAATCCCACACTTAATAATAACTTTCATATTTTGTGATCTATACAAGTTATTTATAATCTATTTTTAATTTATCTAATCTTTTGCTTTGATACCACCTTTGTCACATTCCACTTTTGGGATATGATACTCTTAGAACATGGGTCACCCTAAGGGCACTGAAAACCTTTAAAACCCATTATCACTATCAAATCTAGTGTGGTATCATAGAACTACTACCTAAGATCTCAAGTTGCATTATAAAATTTCACTTCAAGTAACATAACTTTATATTCTAACTTTATAACCATTGATTCTCAACTCATATATATATAATTTTTTTAAAATCTATATACAATAAATATCTAGTTTACTCCCATGGGGCTCTAGAATGACTACAATTATAATTAAATTAAAAGAAAAAATTATGTTTCTAACTTATTCTTAATGGAAGAGTGAGGCTTGAGACTGGCTATTAACTGCAATCCAAATCTTTCACCTTTTTGATTTAGCTTAAAGTCATAGTTTTTATACATCTACAAATACTAGTGAGTGGAGAGGAGGTGAGCTTTGGAAAAAGCTTAATAAGTAAAGAAAACATTTGAGAAGATTGAAGTGAATATTAAACATTATAATATACTTTTAGTTGATAAAAAATCATTAAATGATCTTCGAAATAATATCAAATAGCAACTAATTTGTAATACTTTTAAAAACAAAATCCATATGAATTATAACATATATTGCTTAAAAAAAACCTTTGTTTCAATATGAATAACTTGTATTATGATTCAAATACAAATTTAAGTAAATAATAATAAATTACAAACACGCTCTTTAAATAGCAAATACTTCCTACTATCTTTTAAATTCTTACTACTCTAAATGAGGGCTTTATCATCAATACTACACTAGTGATAGCTCTTCTTGCAGAGTATTAGTCACACATCTCGTATTACCTTTAAAAACTTTATTCAAATAGCACTACATATATAGATATTTTAGTTAAAACATAAAATTACTAGAGATCTATATATACTAGATGAGTATGAAATTTATCATCGCTTCTCATCAACACTACACTAGTGGCATAGACTCTTATTGCAAAGTAATACCACAATATAAGGTTAGCTAGGCCTTTCAATTAGGGTGTTCAAAATCCCTCTTAGCAAGTGTCACTTTAATGTGCATAAAGCCTAGTGTTCCTCACACTGGAAAAGGGGATCTCTACTTGAAAAATTGAAATGACAATAAAAATAATTCATAAAACATATAAGACTGCACTAACACATAAATTCCCATATAAGACAAAATAAAAAAATAAATTTTATATCTATATTCACTAACATCTTTTAGTGTCAAATTAAAAGAATTTCATAATAGATTGTGTAAATATATGTAACCTCATGATAGAAATTTCAGTACTTATAAACTTATAAGAAACTTCAATATACTTATAGATTTGTAAAAGCTTTCACATGACTCAGAAACTTGTAAAAAATAAATTTTTAATAACACATATATCTCTATTCACTATCATCTTTTAGTATCAAATTAAAAGAATTTCATAATAAATTGTGTAAATATATGTAACCTCATGATAGAAATTTCAATACTTATAAACTTATAAGAAACTTCAATATACTCATAGATTTGTAAAAGCTTTCACATGACTCAGAAACTTGTAAAAAATAAATTTTTAATAACACATATATCTCTATTCACTAACATCTTTTAGTATCAAATTAAAAGAATTTCATAATAAATTGTGTAAATATATGTAACCTCATGATAGAAATTTCAATACTTATAAACTTATAAGAAACTTCAATATACTTACAGATTTGTAAAAGGTTTCACATGACTCAGAAACTTGCAAAAAATAAATTTTTAATAACACATATATCTCTATTCACTAACATCTTTTAGTATCAAATTAAAAGAATTTCATAATAAATTGTGCAAATATATGTAACCTCATGATAGAAATTTCAATACTTATAAACTTATAAGAAACTTCAATATACTTATAGATTTGTAAAAGGTTTCACATGACTCAGAAACTTGTAAAAAATAAATTTTTAATAACACATATAGTGTCGTAAAGAAACATTATTTCTCATAAAAGATTTTATTAAAAAATTAATAGAAAATTTTAAATCATAATATTTTCACTTACCTCCTTTTGCAACTTTCTTATGCACTTCTCTCCTTTAACACTAGACTTAAGAATATCCTTCAATTTATTGGATTTTCCTCCTTTATTTCCTTCTTAAGCCTCTACACATGATCAATACATAAATAACTCATTAGTTCTAAGCAACAATACTAAAACACTTAAATTTTTCATTCTACCTATGGATTCACCACAAATCTAGCAGCTTTTTCTCCGCCATAATTTTAGATACACTGCTTTAATTTTCATGACTATTAAGGCATTAAATAATAACACATTCCTATTCAACATACCCAAAATTCTATCCATTTGGATTTCTGTAGCTCCTAGGGTGACCTTTCAAAGTGTGCCCTGATTCTATTACATATGTTCTCTGTACCCTTCATATTGTTTCTAGTGTATCTCAGTGTAAACAATTCCAATTAATGTACTTATTTTTTCAAATGAAATTCAACTTATAAGGGAACAATTCATTATTTTTGGATTTTAGTTAATTCTGTCGTTATGTTCCCAAAACTTAGGTTGAAACCCTAATTATCTTATGTACTAAGACATCCATGATAATAGTTGAATAACTCTCTATTCCTTTAGAATTTGGCTAATCACTTTTATAACCACTTATTTAACAACCTAAGATTCATTTGCTATATTTTGAGATAAGTATAATTCCATCTTAGGACCCCTATAACCATGCTCAAAATCTTAGCAATATAGTCTAACTTGCATGTAAGACAGTCTCATTTCCACTTCAATAACTCCCAATATGTTGATAATTAAATCAATATCTTTTATCATCATCAAATTCACATCCCAATATTAGACCTTTTTGTTAACTTTGGTCAAATTTATGCTCTAGGGGTTCTCAATATGCAACCTCAAGTTCTAGCAATTTGGTTGTCCATTAAACCTTAATTATCTCCTTTACACTATCATTCATGTTTTCTCACTAATCTATCCTCAAATGACCACTTTTATCCCTTAATTAGCTCTTTCCCTTCATTTCCTCCTCTTCCTCAATTTCTAATCAACCAAACCAATAAAACCAACATAAACACAGTATAAGCACATCAAACTCAAAACTAGCAAGTATAATATTATTCTTACTTGGGTTAGGATTTGTCTTGAATTTTTCTTTTTACTTCTTCTCTTTCGTGTTTTTCTCTCTTCTTTGGGCTGCTCACTCTCTATTCTTTCTTAACGTAGTAGATTTTTAAGTTTAATAGGAAAGAAAATGATGTTATCTTATAACCAAGTCTTTATAAATTTTTCTTTTCTTTTTTCTTTTATTTAATTCTTATGCAACTTTGGCTCAATCTCCACTTTCAAATTTTCCAAGCTTAGTTCAACATTTTTTGTTGCTCATTTTTATTTATTTTTTAATTGTTATTTATTTTATGGTTTAAGTATTAATTAGTCAAAGTTATGATTACAATTTTCCTTATTTTCACAAAATTGCCATTTTTTGTCATCTAATCACTCTATTATTGTCTAATAATATTCTTAATCACTAATTTGGGTCCCTAATACTATTTTCAATCATTTCCCCATCAACCTTCCCTAAGTTCAAGTTTTCTAAATAGTTCAACATTTTTGTTGCTCATTTTTATTTTTTTTAATTGTTATTTATTTTATGGCTTAAGTATTAATTAGTCAAAGTTATGATTGCAATATTCCTTATTTTCACAAAATTGCCATTTTTATCCTCTAATCACTCTATTATTGTCTAATAATATTTTTAATCACTAATTTGGGTCCCTAATAGTATTTTCAATCATTTCCCTATCAACCTTCCCTAAGTTCAAATTTTCTAAAGTTTTAGAAACCAAAGTTCATCGGTTATGCGCATAGCTTATTGATTTTGTTTAGGTATTTTCTATACTCAGCTCCAACTTTATTTTTGAGTTTCATCATTTCTAATATCCTCATATTTTCCTAAATTCTCCAAATAAAATATAAAAATCCATTTCGGAGTCAGAATTTGCCAACTCACTCTAAATGTCTCTATTTCTCTAGCACGTATCCTTTTTAGGTCATTAGCTCCTAACTTTCTATTTTCCTTCTTAAACTCTCCATTTCACTTGTTTTTATGTCAAATTCATCTCCTTTAATGCTCTTTAATATTCATTACCTTATTTCATACAATTAGGGGCTTGATTTATGAACTGATACACATTTAATACTTTAATTTTCCATAATTGTCATCTACACTCTTTTGCTCTTAATATGCTCACTTCCCCTATAAGCCCTACATTCATAGTGAACTCAAAGTCAAGGTGTTATAGTTAAAATCTTGATTGTACTATACAAACAAAGTAGGCATCCTTGTAGGAGTAGGAAACCTTCTTTGATAGGAATAAGGATAAATAATTCTAAAGTGAAAAAGGAAATAAAACTAACAAGTAAACAATTAACTGAAGTCAAAATAAAGTCAAATAAAAAGAAAACAAGGCTGATCAAAATTGAATAGGGATTCCCAAGCTTGAGATGGCATTGTAGTGTTGAAAAGTCAAACTCCTTGCTTGAGGTTGAATTCTTGAAATCTTTTTGTTTGAATTAGAAATCAAGCAGTTTTCCTTGTCGTCTTACTCTAGGAACTTAATATCTTCTATAAATACCCCAATAATTCAAATTTGTAAACTTTTTCCTTATTGCCTTCCTTTCAAATGAATTTCTCTTCCTTTTTTTTTTCTTTTTTTGTTTTTAATCAATCACAATTCAACAATTAAAATTTAAAGACAAGAAAAAATAAAATTACAAGTCAAGAACGAGATCAATGAAGTAACAAGAAGCAAAGGTTGGTGAATTCTTTAATGGTTGGTGCAATTCCTTCTTCCTCTACTCTAATGAATTTAAGTTTTGAATTCTTTTTATTTTTTTATGATGTAAACAATATAGTTTTAATCAAACAAAAAGAATCAAGGACAATGGAATCAAATAGACACCATTAGAAGCAAGTTTTGAGCAAAACGAACACAAAAATTAAAGTTATTAAATATTTTTAAAATTTTTAATTTCAAATTTAAAAATAATAATGGAAAAGGTAATTTAATAATAAATTAAGCAAGGAAACATGAAACAAAAAGGAATGGAATGAAACAAAAAGAAAAGGTATGGAAACAAATAGAAATAGAATTAAGCAAAACAAGAACTAGAAACCTACTTTTTTTTATTTTTAATTTAATTTTGAATTTAATTTTAAAAAAGAAAAAGATAGATTATGACCTAACTAAGAAAGAAAAAATAAAACAAAAACAAACAAAAAGGAATGGCAGCAAACAGAAAGATGCAAAAATAAGAAAACACGAAAGATACACAAACTTGATTTAGAGCCTAAACTTTGACACTAAACTGATGCGAACCCCAAAGCATATTAAACTTGAGACTCAATATCTTTATGCTTGGAAGCAACTCTTTAGAAAGCCAAATCTGATTTTTTGCTAGGTTTCTGGTCCAAATCCAACTCGTGATAAAGCAACTTGGAATATGATCTCTGTGATACAATATCAACTTGTGAAAGAGAACTTTGGGCTTAACATGCACCAAGTAATTAGCTTTGATTATATAACCTTGATTTAAGAATGAATTAATAAACAGGAGAAAACCCTATCTTAAAAAGTCAAAAGCCAAATTTTATACATCATTAATCTATATTCTAATTACAAAGCAAACTTGAGTTTACATAGTGACTTAAGTCTATTCTAGAATTCTAAAACAAACTAGGTATTCTTCCTAATGAAGGAATTCAATTAGAATCCTTCCAAGATAAGAATATAAACTTTTAGAATAGAAAATAAGCTAAAATTTAGGTTTAGGCTTTAACAAATTTAAAATAGGCCTAAAGCCACTTAAAACATTTCTAAATAACGTATGGGCTTGGGTATAACTAATGGCAACCCAAATATATTATAAACTAACAAAACATGAGTTTAGATAGTTAGAACAAACCCAATTATTTGGATAGATAAGTTGAAATAAGGTGAATTGTAGAATAGCCTTTTCATCTTGACATTAGGTTTGAATATGTAGATTATCCCCTTAAAGCATCCTTAAATGCAATGTCTTTGATAAGCAAAGCATATAATACAAATAAGATTGTAGGAAACTTCATACATCCTTTTGCTCTTCTCGTCTTAAATGATCTAATGATTATGTGACAAGCTTTATTTGTACTCTAATCCATGCTATCTTGATGAAAATGACTACATTGAAGAACCTTCTTAAATCTTTTGCATATATAGCTTTGTGATCCTCTTATAAGGTGGTTTAATTCTCATCACTCAATCTCTCTATCCAGTTTAAATGAAACTTTTTCAAATTTAAGAAAATTGAGCATTTATGAAAATTTTCAAATAAAATGTTTAAATATAATTTGGCTATTTATAATTGCATAGTCATGTAATGCATTGAATTGTATGTGAAGAAATAAACTATTCCTACAATAAGTAGTGGAACCTGTAGGCATTATGTTGTATTTAGATTTTATATTTGTGTTTATCAGTGTGGTCCTTAGTGTTAGCAAGTAATAGAAAAAATAAAAAGTGGGAAATTTATTTTTTTAATTTATGATGATTTGACTATTTAATCCGAAATAAATGTAAAATGAAGACATCTTTTGATTCAAAATAAATATAAATTGATTTAACTTTTATCTTTTTCAATTCATATTAAAAATTTACTTATCTATTGTCACGACCCAAACTTCAGGCTGTAACGATCTTAGAGCTTAGGGAGACGTAAGGTCACCTGAACTCGTAAAACCTCATTGACCACATTATTAATTATCATTTACTATGTTATATCTTATCCCAAGATCAAAATTGATTACTCTTTTCCATCTTCAATTGATATGTTAGCATTTTACTTATTGCTAAATGTCCATTAATGCCATGATCATATTTGTTACTTTAAAATTTCCCATTTCTTATAATTATATTCATCATCCATGCATCCATTACTTACTATAGTATATATTAATTACTATAATACAATTTACAGTACTTATAAATTCGTTACATATTAATACTAGACCTTTAATAACCATGAAGCTCTAGAATAATAGTCTTCAAAGTAGTATAACCAAAAAATCTAAAATACCAAAATTAGCATAGAAATTTCTAAGTGGAAGAATAGAGCTTAGAATTTAACTTGTTAGCACGTCACCTTGACTTGAAAAATTTAAATAACTACAGTATGAGACAAGCTTAGTAAGTATATAATTATATAACATAATATAAGGATGATTTAAAAGGTCATTGTTCGGATCTCAAACATGACAATGGGGCAATGTTAACCAAAATTGTCATTGCAAATCAATATCTTATTTAAGATAGGAATAACATCTTTAGCCAAAATAATAATTTATTGGAAGTGGAATGCTTCCCACACATATAAATTAAAGAGTGGTGGTCTAAGTTTTACTCACATGCATCACAATTCACAAGACTAATAAGGTCTTATAGTTAGTCATTCCCCCTAATAGAGGTTAGGTACTTTCACCCTACCTATAGGCTTATGCCAAGTGCATAGGATTCAATATTTTACCCCACATCAGAAGGATATTTATGCTTATCGATAGGCAACAATAAGAAGGTTTGTATATCATTCACAATAGGACATTCAATGGAAAATATAACAATATGAGAATAGTTCTCATTAATATTCACATTATGAAATAAATGTGAAAGGCTCACAATGGCTTGACATTCACATTATGAAATAAATGTGAAAGGCTTATAATGGCTGAGTGTCATACAAGAAAGGCATTATATTTCAATGGTTCCAAAATTAATAGACAACAGATGATCAATATCGATTCAAAGATGTATTTCAATGGGTGGTAGTTCGAGCAATGGTTTCATACAAGTACGGCACAATCATATCATATTATTAAGTACTCACCTTAGACTCTTTTGCTCCTATTAGTATTCAATTTGGTTAAACTATTATTCCCAACAATCTTAAGCAATATCCTTGCCCTTACCTTTAGATTTTACAATCATATTATTTCAATTACCTATTAATGAGTACCTAGTTAGGTTATCAATCATAATTTAGTTAATCAATCTTATTACTTTATCTAACATACTCTATGCTTACTTTATCATTTTTAATTTATAGTTGAGGCATGTCGTCAATGCCATACTTATAACTTTTAATCTTATAATAATACTTAATTCATTAAATTTGAGGTAAATGATTTCTAACAAATTAAATTTCAAAAACACAAGCCACATTATACGATTTCCAAGCCTAGTTGTCACATCCTAATTTTGGAGACATGACGGTCCTAGAACATAGGGAGACATAAGGTCATCCACGCTCGTAAAACCTATTTATACATATACAAGTCATGCCTAGGATCGTACTAAACCCCATGCACTAACTTAAATCTCCAATAATAAAGGAAACTTCAATATGTGGATGAATAGTTTAACAAAATACTTTTAAAATATCTTATAAAGGAAATAACATTTAACTCTAAATAAAATAAATCATCAATGATTAATATTCCAAAATAAACTCCTAGAGTGTCTACGAATATCTCTTCATAACATAGTATTATTAAAGGCTTTGACAAGGAATTATCCAAGCAAAGTAGAATGCTTGAGCTATCACCTTGCTTCCTCATATTACTCACCTGGAACCACACAAGGAAGAAGGGGTGAGATAGATGATCTCAATGAGTAAACAATAGGGCTTATACAATAACACATATCCCTTAGAAAGGGTTCATAGCTCATAACTTATAGTTTATGATTCATAGTTTGCAATTTAGAAAAGTTCATAGAAATCACACTTATAACACATAACACATAGAGTGAAGGCTATTGCCTCGAACACATATCCAATGATTACTTGCATCGATATGAGGATCATATAGCCAATGATTACTCACATCGGTATGAGGATTTCTGCATAAAAAGGGTTATAGGTACCATACCTAGAGCTAATGGTAATCACTTATAACAATAGCACTTAATGAAAGCAATAGCATGTAGCATATTGGCAATAGCAATTTCACTTATTAAACAAGAGATAATAGAATAGTGTGATTCCAAAAAGAAAATAAGGTAAGGCAACAATTATTAAGGATCTTTCACATTATTGAACAAACAATAAAGGCTTTGGACCAATTATCCTTTGGTAACGCAAGTTTAAAAAAGAAATCATATAATTGAATTTAAAATGAAGTGAACTTGGGTTTCAAGAAGTCTCAAAGGTTCCCATAACATAATCATGATAGCTTGCACTTGTAACAATAGCATAATGTTTACTCACACTCATAGCATGAACACAGTGTTTACTCACCTTATGGTTCCTTTGCTCCTAGTACACGTAGCCCTTTTGAACCTTTAAAGCTCCTCAAACTCTAATATAATATTTAATTCAATACTTAGTATTTATTTAATCATGATGCTATCCTATCTCATTACTACCCTTTGCACATATAACATTCACATACACTTAGAGTTGCACATAGAAGTGCACTCATCACTTGCACATCACATATTGGCTTTAAAAGTCTTATACACTTAGCCTTTATAGGCCCATTGAAAACACATTACAATCATTTCAATACCTTTCTAAGGTCAACACAATATCATTAGCTTAATATCAATTCACTTTAACAATCATCTTAATACACTTAACACTTCCATATATGTCAACTTAACAAATAACATTTCAAGCATCGTGCTTATCTCTTATGACCACTTCCTTCAATCAATATCTTCATAAATTTAAGATCATTAATTCATTATTAACTCATCATACAACCTACTTTCATATTATCCAATCATTTTCACATACTAATCACAACATAAGGTTAAGATACCTTAAGTATACCAAATCGCCTCTAGCCTTGTCTAGAGTCATTCCTTCAACCAACATGTAATTTAACCATTTATTATTCATACATACATGTCAATAATCAACAAAGTAAATCACATAAAAATTATAGACATTGGAATAAAAATCCCAATATTGGCCAAACACATCATCAAGGAGAAAACCTGAATTTTCTTACTTTTCACACTTTCCATCTATTACAATAACATCCAGAAATATGGTTTAAACCAAGATTTTCCATGTAAACATAACAAAAATCATTTTATAACATTAATTTCTATGAATTGGCAGCAATAGGTACAACATATACATGAAAATTCCAACTTTTGGTTTTAGGATGCATAACCATGCATTTTCTTATTTCCGGTACTTTCCGGTTATTACAGTAATATGTAAACAGTGTTTCAAACTATTATTTTTCATTCAAACAACACAAATATCAGTTTAGAACTCCATCATACACAAATCAGTAGCCACATACAAATGTAATCATAGAATTTTCTAACTTTTAAGTTCTAGAATGACAACCTTGAATTTCCTTATTTTTTTAAACTTTTTGGTCATTACAGTAACACGCAAAAATATGATTTAATCCAATATTTTTCATCTAAACACATCAAAAATTAGTTTAGAATTCAATGATGTAGAAATCACCCCCCTTTATTGAGTTTATACATGAAAATTTCAATCTTAAGTTACAAGATTTACCTTTAGATAAAGTGTGTAGAGAGGTTGGTTCTTTCGGTAGAAAAATTAATTTTTTTCTCAAGAAGTCACCTAGCCTGAATTTTATTAATAAAAATCAGTAAATATTCAGTTTAAAATAATTTTCCCATGATTAGATTCATAAAAATCAAATAGCAAATTGAATGGAAAGGAAAAACTTATGAAATGGTCGCGAAATCGCAAAGATTGAGGGTATTTTATGAATTTTGGTTGAGAGATTATTTTTGGCAGAATTTCTCTATAAAAATTCTGAAGAATAACATAGTGGAGGCTATCTAAACTGATGGGGGCCAAATTTTACATTAAATACTAGGGTTTGTGGTTTAATTGCTAAGTTTACCCTTAATGAGCTAGGTTAGGAGTGTTTTAGTGTAGTGGGCTTTTGGGTATTGGGGCTTTTTAATTAATTTTGTGACTGATTATAGGTAATTACAAATAAAATATTTTTCTTATTATTTTCATTAAAATTTCCGCAAAAATATTTATTTAACAATTATTTTAAAAATACAAATAAAATTATTTTATGCTTAAAAATCATCTTCTTGCATGAAAATTCATTTTATGTACAATAAATTATTTTATGCTAAAACACATCATAAATCATTTATTTCATAATAATAATTCATATTAGGCACATTAAAATTAATTTAATGTGCTACATAATCATAAATCATATCACACATGATTTTTCATAAAATCACATATTTTGTCACAATAACTCTAAATTCAAGCAAATTGGTCATGAAAACTCCAAAGGTAGATGTGGGTTGTTACACTAGTTCCTTCTTCAATTCATGAATTCAAGTTCAAATTTCAAAATCTCTAAATTGGTCCATAAACCCTAGAATTTGGGGAAAACTATCAATTTCCCATCTAAACCTCAAATTGATCATAAATTCATCAAATTAATGCATAGATAATTAATTCCCTTCAATTAATTAGAATTAATTCACTTTGATTCATAAAAGCCAATGTATCCCACTTAGGACAAATTTGGGAAAGCCTACAATTTATTATCAAATTTTCAAATTAATCATAAAAATATGAAATAGGCATGATAAAGAACCTATATTATTAATCAAATATCAAAAACAATCACTCCCTTTAAACTAAGTTTATGCCTTCAAATTTGCAAATCTTGAACCAAGCTTCCATAATTCATTTTGACACTTTCAAACCATTTTTCTTCATTCAATTTAACCTTAGTTGCTTTTAAATAAAATTTAGAACACTTATTTTGGTTATTCAACAAAGTGGCTCAACTACCCCCTATAGTGAGGCTTAAATGACTTTCATGCTTCATTTGCTTGTTTTCACATATTAATCTTAAATTCCCAAGCCAAATTTTCATATTTAATTAAAAGACATACAAAACAAATATTTCTTAATTACAACCCCTTCTTGGCCGATTTCTATATGTAGAAGAAAAAGGAAAGTTTTGCAACTATAATGCTAAAGTCGTACTTAGATAAAGAAAGGAGAAGATGAGCATAATTTCTTGCCTTGGAAAACCTTGATTTTGGCATATTGTTTGCAAATGATGCACATGAACATAATTTTCATTTATATATATGGAATGTTGAATGGTGAAGATTTAATCATTTTTAATTTAATGGCTAGGATTAAATCAAAATGGATGGCAATTATTTAATCAAGTTGGATAGTTAAGATTTTATCTAAGTAAGTGAGGACCATCATATGGTGTTGAAATGCTAAAAAATGCATCTAGACTTTCTATAGGAAAAATGAGAACTCAAATTGTTTAAAGGTTGAACTTAGTCAAATTTAGTGGCTACTAAGTCAAATTTGGTTACTAGCTTTCCTACATCAATTTTGTTTTGCCTAACCATTTTTTACTCAAGAAAATTTTAACATCCATGGGATTATGGGCATGCTATCCAATGGGGCTTGGCTCTTTGATGTTCCAAAGCCCATTTACAAGCCCTTATGCCCATTTTATACCTAGAAAATTTTCCTTTAACTTCCTTTCATTCCTTTCGCTTTGACTCTTTAATTTGCATTCTCTGACATCCTTAGGAACCTTATTTTTTATCATATGAACTCTATTTAATTCACTAGAATACATATAGTCATGGTAATATTATAAACTAGTCAAACAATTCAAATGGCATCCACAAAGTTCCTACCCAATTCGACTCCATCTCTTTACTGTAGTAACTTCTAAAAATCATGTTCTATAGCATCATTAGTGACTATAATGAGCTATGGAATCCTTGGATATTACATTCTACCCCTTTAAAAAAAATCATCCTTTAATTTTTTTTAAGAGAGCTTATCCATTGTACATTGACATAGTTGTGGATATTTTTGAAGCATGTCATAGGAAAAATCTTAATCGATCTTGATCAATTGTGGATATAGCACATGTGAAATATCAAGGATATACTTCCTTAACATTAATACATGGAAGACTAGGTGGACATGTTCTAATGCAAGAGGTAGTACTAACCTATATGAAACATCTAATCTCAAAAAATCTAACAAATTGAGGGGATAATTTTCCCTTTTTAACAAATCTCATTACCCCGTTCATGGAGGAAACTTTCAAAAAGACATGATTGGCTACTATGAATTGAATATCCTTTCTCTTTGGATCGGCATAAATTTTTTGTCAACTAAAGGCAGCCTTACTCTTTCTTGAATGATCTTCACCTTTTTAATGGTTTCTTTAATCATGTTCAGAGCTTCAAGGTACTTTTCACCCACTTCAGTCTAACAGATCGAACATTAGCATTTTTTGCCATATAGTGCTTCATAGGGTACCATTCCTATAAAAGAATGGTAGCTATTATTATATGCACATTCAATAAGTAGGAGATGTCTGTCCGAACTTCCTCCAAAGTCCATAACACACATACGGAGCATGTCCTCCAACATTTGTATCGTTCTCTCATATTGTCCATCGATTTGTGGATGAAAAGCAGTGTTGAAATCAAGTTTGTGTACCCAATTCTTCTTGTAATTTTTGCAAAACCTCAATATGAACTAGGTCCCTCTTTTCAAGATAATAGAAAATAAAACTCCTTGTAAGCTCATAATTTGATCGACATAGATATGAGCATATTATATTGCCAAATACATAGTTTTTATCTTAATAAAGTGTGCTAATTTTGTCAATTAGTCCACTGTGACCTATATTGAGTCATATTGTTTCACAGTCTTAAGCAATCCCACTATGAAGTCCATAGTGATGTGTTCCCACTTCCATTCCTATAGCCTTATGTCCTGAAGTAATCCAGAGGGTCTTTGGTGCTCAAATTTCACTTATTGATAATTGAAACACGAAGCTATGAAATTTGCAACATCTTTCTTCATTCTGGGCCACCAGTAAGTGCATTTTACATCGTGATACATTTTAATAGTACTTAGGTGCACAGTATATGAGGTTTAATGTGCTTGTTTAGAATCCTTTCTTTTAACCCTTCTATATTCAGCATGCACAATCAATCTCCACATTTTAGAACATCATTTTCTATTCTAAACTCTAGATATTGTCCCTTTTTCACATCCTAAGAAATTTTCATAAACTAAGGATCTTGATTTTGCAACATCTTTATCTCATCGATGAGTTTTGGCCTTACTTGGAAGTAAGCCATTAACACCTATAAGTCACTCACTTCCAATCGTAAACCTTTATTAAACATCTCTTTTAACTCCTTTACTATTGGTCTCCTCTACTTTGCGATATGTGAGAGAATACCCATTGACTTCTTGCTTAAGGCATCAGCTACAGCATTGGTTTTATCCAAATGGTATAGTATTTGGGAATCATAATCTTTTAACAACTCTACCTATCTTCACTGCTATAAATTTAGATCTCTTTGTTTTAAGATATACTGAAGACTTTTATGATCTATATAAATCTCACATTTTTCTCTATATAAATAGTGTCTTTATATCTTTAAAGCAAAGACAACTAGTACCATTTCTAAATCATAAGTGGGATAGTTCACTTTATGTCACTTTAGTTGCCTAGATGTATAAGTAATAAGTTTCCCATTCTACATTAGTATGCATCCTAAGCTAATTCTAAAGTCCTCAGAGTATATAGTAAAATCTTCACTCCCTTTAGGTAATGCCAATACATGAGTTGAGATCAAGCAATCTTTGAATTTTTTATACTTTTCTCACAAGTTTTATCCCATTTATACTTAACTTGCTTCCTTATAAGCCTTTTCAATGGCACTATTATTCTCAAAAAATCCTTTATAAATTGATGGTAGTAACCCGCCATACCTAAGAAACTCCTCGCTTCAATAATAGTTGTAGGTTAGGGCCAGTTCGCTACTACTTCTACTTTCTTGGGATCTACTTTAATTCCTTTCTTGCTCACTGCATGGCTAAGGAAGCAAACTTGCTCCATCCAAAAATCACATTTAGACAATTTAGCATATAGCTTATGTTCTCTTAGAGTTTGTAGTACCATTCTCAAATGTTCCTAATATTCCTCCTTACTTCTTGAATAGACTAGGATATCATCAATGAACACAATCACAAATCTATCCAAGAACAATTTGAACACTAGATTCATCAAATCAATGAATGCCACTAGTGGATTGGTTAAACCAAATGCCAATACTGTGAATTCATAATGACTATACCTCATTTTAAAGGCAGTCTTACAAATATCCTCTTGCCGAATTTTTAGTTTATTATAACCCTAATTGTAAGTCTATTTTGAGAAATAACTAGTTCCTTGCAACTAGTCAAATAAATTGTTAATCCTCGATAAAGGATACTTGTTCTTCATAGTTACCTTATTTAGTTGTCTATAATCAATACATAGCCTTAAGGACCCATCTTTCTTCTTGATGAATAGAATCAAAGCACCCTTCGAGGAACTGCTTGGCCTTATAAAACCTTTATCGAGTAAATCTTGTAATTGAACTTTCAATTCCTTCAATTCAAAAGGTGCCATTTGTTAAGGTGGCATTGATATTAGTTGAGTTCTAAGTAGGAGCTCAATGGTAAACTCAATTCCCTATCTGGTGGCATTCTCAACAGATCCTTGGGAAAAAAATTAGAAAATTCATTGACTATGGCTATCCTTTTGATAGTATTATCTACTTTTTCAATATCCACCACATGCATTAAATATGCTTGGCAACCCTTCCTTAATAACCTTTTTGCTCCAATAGCTGAGATAAAACTCATAGGAAGGTTGCTTCTATCGCCCTAAAATATGAATTCTAATCCATTCTCCTTTTTGAAATTAATTATTTTTCCTCTATAGTCTATTTGAGCATCATGCATAGACAACCAATTCATTCCTAATATGACATCAAATTCTTAAACTTCTAATTCAATCAATTTGGCGAAAAATTTTCTATCTCTAATTTCTATGATACAATCTTTATACACTTGTTCCACTACTATGATTTATCCCAAGGGCGTGGTTATGATTAAAGGCTCATGCATTACTTCTTTATCTCTACCTAATTTCTTAACAAAATACGGTGAAACAAATAAATGTGTCATACTAGAATCAAACAAACATCAGGCATAAACAAACTAAATAAGAATGGTACTTGTAACAACATTATTGGAAGTGCAAGCTTCTTACTGATTAAGTGGATAGACTTTCCCTCTGCCTCTACCTTCTATAACTTGGACATTACTTGAGGATTGCCCCCTACCTCAGCCTCATCTTTTGGGTCCTCAATTTTCATTCTAATTCATTTGTACAGTGGGCTATGAAGCTTCGATAGTTGTCCTTTAATTAACTATCGTTAGATAGTCTTTGATAAAATGCCCCATTTGTCTATGTCATGGGCATGTTCTTGTAGCTTTTTAATAGGCTCCTTTATGTTGTCATCCATATGAAATACAAGTAGGTATAGTTTGCTCCAGATCCTTACTTTAGGTAAAGCTTCCCTATTGTTGACTGCTTTGCCCTCTAGTTTTACTCTTGTGTTTCTGCTCCTTTCCTACTTGTTCAGCTCTTTTAGTCTTGTGTCATGCCTCTATAAGCTTAGCTTTATCAATTAACTTAGCCATGTTGGGGAAATCAATGGCTACCAAAACATTATAAAGTAGAGCAATCAATCCTCCTCGGAGCTGATTAACCCTACTTGCTTTTGTAGGCACTATATGAGTAGCATATCTGCTTAAAAGCTTAAATTCTCAAGCATACTCAAATATGGACATCCAAGGCTTTTGCTTCAATTGCTTGAAAAGAGCATGATTTTGCCTTTCTCTTTCAATTAAAAATTCATCCACCAGTTTCTGCTTAAATTCAACCTAAGTGGGAGGATCATCTCCGTACAGTTGATCCTCAATATCCCTCTAAAACTAGTCTCATGCATCCTTTTTAAGCTGTAGATCCACTAATTCAATTAATTTTTCATCAGAGCATGACAATCTCTGTGCTATCTTGTCTAATTAGTCTAGAAATTCTTAGGGGTCATCTCTTTCTTCTCCCTTAAACTCAAGGGGTTTCATCTTTTTGAATTCATTCACTGTAACTCCCTCCTCATGTAACATCCATCTTCTCATATGGCATGATGCTTTTGGTGGAAGAGGAGGGATGTTTTCAACTCTAAGGACAAGCAGTACCATAGGTGGCCGTGGTGGTGGAGGCATCTCCTGCCTTTGTCTCAACTCAGCATGTTCCCACCTTAACTCTTGATTCTCTTCATCACATT
Source organism: Reutealis trisperma (assembly GCA_947687605.1). Taxonomy (NCBI): domain Eukaryota; kingdom Viridiplantae; phylum Streptophyta; class Magnoliopsida; order Malpighiales; family Euphorbiaceae; genus Reutealis; species Reutealis trisperma. The sequence continues at coordinate 250,679 of CANTUT010000587.1, forward strand.
CCCCATTTAGGATGAACGGTCCTAGGGCATGGGTGGCCATAAAGGCACCAAAAGCTCATAAAACCCTCTACCTACTATCAAATCCGTTACGGTATTAAGCAAACAAACTGTAATAATCACATTAACAATACCCAAGATAATAACCTGAACCACATTAACCATTTCATATTATAGTTCTAAGTGCATTCTTCTTAATGATCATCAATAATATTTATCGATTAATTCATACATATTTCTCACCCTTACATTGTAATCTATTCTTATAGGCCATCCACTTTCAGTACACTATTCTCATTTATAACATCTAAAAATCCTTTTACATTATTAAGTACTAATCTTCTTATATAAACAACTTGTGTTATACAATCATATAACTAAACATTAATTTCTATGGAGCAACTAAAATAGAACATACATGTATTTGCATATAAATAACATACCAACCATATTTAAAGAAACATTTACTTATATGCCATCTCCAAGCAAGATTCATGCTTCAACTCAGACAGATCACTCTTTAATCTCTTATAGAAAAATTTGGGAAAAAGGGAGTGAGTTTATGACTCAGTGAGTAAAATTCATGTTATCCTAGATCATGGGGCTCGATTTTAATGTTTGCTAACAAGGAGAACATTTGGCTGACTTATATATATATATATAAGTTGAAAGAGAAGATAAATGACAGTGATTGTCAATAACACTTTTGGAAACTTAAATCAAGTATCAATAACATATTTAAATCTTTATGTTGAATAGCATATAATGTATATTAGTCTTGAAATTAATTATCAAATATCAATAGATCATATACTTTCGAAAGTCGAGTATGTATAACGAATACTTTGATAAATTTGAAACTTTTTATTTAAATATGAATAATTTGCATAACGCTTCAAATACAAATTCAAGTAACTAATCTTAGTTTCAAATATATTTTCAAATAATTAGTAACACATTTCAATTATGATTTCATATAACTGATAAGATATTTTAAATACTTTCTTTAAATAATTAATAACTTAAAATTCGATTCAAATACAATTATAAATACAACTAATGAAATACATTTCAAAATTTCTTTTATCTAGTAATTATCTTTAAAATCTTTTACAATAGATGAGAGAGGATTATATCCTTATTTTCTCATCAACTTTACAATAATGGCAGCTCTTTTTGCAAAGCATTAACCATATATCTTGTACTACTTTGTAAAACATTATTCATAAAATACTATAAAATCATATCATTAGCAAAAATCTGTTCTACAATAAATGGATGCAGATTTGATCCATGCTTCTCAATAGAACTACAATAATGGTAGAGGCTCTTCTTGCAGAGCAATACCATACTTCTTAGGCCAGGTGGGCCAAGCCAAGCAGCTAGGATAATACCTCTTCCCAGCTGGAGTTGATATAGTGTACACTGCCTGGTATTCCCCACACTGGATAAGGGATCTCTACTTGAAAATAAAAACTCAAAATTCAAGAGAAAATAATTTACAAAACATATAACAATGCACTAGCACATAAATTTCCATAAAGGGAAAATCAATAAAATATCACATCTCTTTTAAGATAATTTAACGAATTTAAATGCTCACACAGGAGACTGCAAATATTCATATAAAATGCTTCAACACTCATCAATAGCAAATTTATTCAACACTTATAAAATCAACATAAACTCATTAATATCTATTTTTGGTAAATACTTTATAACTTTTAAAAATCATAATAAACATATATATATATATATATATATATGTGTGTGTGTGTGTGTGTGTGTGTGTGTGTGTGTGTGTGTGTGTGTGTGTGTGTGTGTGTGTGTGTGCATGTGTGTGTGTATGTTGTTCAATCATATTATCAAAAGGAAATCAAATAATCATTTATGTATTTGCAATAAACACATAGAAGAAACTTTTATGAACTTGTTATTTAGGATTCTCATAGTGGTTAGGAGAATCAAATGGATACAAATTTTCATATAGGGTGGTTTAATGACAATATAGTTTTCGATTTCAGAATCGCAATAGATAAAAGGATAGTAATTACTCACCTTTTCTCACTATATCCTTCTAGCTAAGTTCAACCTATCTCACTTTGCACGCAACTCATCTTTTCCTCAATTCATTTCCTCCTACACATAAAATGACAAATCACATATCAACTACGATTCAATCCATTATTTGTTATTCTTATAATCCATTCATGGAATCTTTAACAATTAAATCCTCCATAAATTATTCTTATATATTTCCTATAATTCTAGCAAAAATTTAGCGGCATCTCTCCCAAAATTGGGCTAATCCCCCTGAAAATCAACAAACATCCTCAACTCAATAAATATCACAATTCTATGGTCCAGCCCAGACCTCCAATATAACAACTAATTACATCTGCCATCTCATCTTAATATTCAATTAAGATAACTCAAAAATTTGTATAAAAACACAATTTCATTCTGTATAAGGAAATTCGTTAGTTATATAACTAATATCTCATATTACATAAATTTGTATAAATACTATAAATTAACTTAACCATATAATCATATATATTATAATCATCTATTAACATCTATATATATATATTTAAGAAAAATAAATAAATAACTTTCTTATTTTTAATCAAACATGTAATAAAACCATATACAATTATTATCAATAAGTTCATAAAATTCATATAATATTGTTTCATTTTCTTAATAAAATTATTTTAATATTATCTATGTAATAGTTAACTATATATATACTTACTAATAATTTAAAGGAAAATTCATATAATTTACAAATAATCAACTATATAATTAAAAGAAAATCATCAATGATTTAATTTCATTTAAAATAATTTTTATACAATTTAGTAACGATTTTTATCTATCAAATTAACATTAAAAATAGTTAAATATAAACAAATTAATAATTTTTCAAGTATTTAAACATTGGAATCAACTTAACAAAAATGCGTTCTTGGCTCACTGGAATCAAATTCTCGCAATCTAGCTTTGGAATCAGATCGTACGAGCGCAAAACGACCTGTTGGAGCATCTCTGTCATCGACCCACGCACTGGCAATCGTCTAGCACCGTGCTGCCACTAAAGGTGGCAGGCAAAGGCGGGGTTGATGCCATTTTGTTCATCTCAACATCAGAAATGCGAATATACACGTCACTCTCTCTCACTCGCCACCAGTTTGCCAGAAAAAGGCCAAAAAATTCCATTATTCCAATTCTCTAATCTAGCGTTCCGGTGAGTATTAGGAAGTAAGGCTAGTATCAAATTGAAGCCCACGATGAGATTGTTCCATAGCCACCAAAATCACCTTCATCCACCATCGGATTGCCAAAAATCAAAGTTTGAATCTTCAACACCGGCGAATGTTTGATCGAAGCGTGTGCCGTCGTTCGCCATTCCTTCTTGCTACAGTTGCTTCCCCCGTGGTTGCCGGACACCCAGCTTCCATTTGGGGTAGGCAGTGTGGTCCACCATTGGTCAGAGCTCATCCAAAATGGCTCTCTCCTCTCCCTCTCAGTCTCTTTTCCCTCTGCTCTCTCTCTCCCCGATTCTATCTACTTTTCTTTTTTTTTTTTCTTTTTCTGTTTATATTCATATACATATTTTTTTTCATTTTATATAAATAAATCCATAACAATTTTCATAATACATTCTATAATTATTTTTCTACTATAATTAATATTATTAATATTATCATCTCCATCTTTATTATTATTATTATTATTATTAGTATTATTATTATTATTAACCCAACAAAATTACATTTTTATTTCATGATACTTTCAAAACTAAAACAATTAAATTTTTATGAAAATATTTTCTTAAATTATATTTTATTTTATTTTCTTATCACAAATATCTTTATTAATAATATTTTTAATTTTCTTTTTTATACTCATTTTCAATATAATCTATCATATTAAACCAAAATTTTTCTTAGTACTTAATTTCTTAAAAATATTCTCATTTCCTAAATTTATTGAAAAATAATCAAATCCTTATCAAAAATGGAATTCATAAATTATGAAAAATCGGGTTGTTACACTCTTGTATCAATGCTTCCATGTCTCTAAAGGGTCCCTGTTCTCTATTATTTACTGCATGTTGTCTTGATTGGGATGACTCTCTGTCATTATCTTGAATAGATGCTGCATCTAGAGCAATGCTTTTAACTTCTTGAGATCCTTGCCTTTCTTATTGCTCTATTCTATGTGGTAGCCTCTAAGCCATAGATTTAATAATTTCATTCATTTAGTTCATATTGTATACCTTTCGATATATAAAATACATTTGGTTCATTTCATTATCATATTAATCATTTACTAAACATCATTTCTCATTTTATGGCATTAATCACATATATCATTTAACAATTCCATGTAATTCATAGGTCAACTATTATCACACAGATACATATCAATCGTTGACCTAAGTTTTATGAAACTTAGTCAATCTCTATTCTTGTTCTTGACAAATTATATTAAAGTTATTTAACATGTTTATTAGGTGTTTATTTTATAGATAAAATTCATTAGAAGATTGTATATTTAAAAGATTCAAAATTCCTTTAAGTCATGAAACAAATTCCTGAATTGTGGGCATTACTTAAGATTCACGGCCATGACTCACGAGTACTGGTCATGATAAAAAATTGCAACTGCGATAATAAATCTCAACCATGACAATCATTAGACAAAATTCTAGCTCCAATGGATAGTGAACATCTTCGTCTTAATGCACAATAGCAACCATTAGTCATGTCAAACTTTTATATATTATTCATATATCATACAGGTATAAAAAAGCTATAACATTATATTAATCATTTTCTAGTTTAGACCGTTTACTATATTTACATACGTGACATTTTTTGCACCCAAAATATGCTCAAAATCTACTTATTCTTAGCCTAGTCTCACTAATTCCTTGAATGCCTCTCATAATTATTGGCTTCACTCTCGCTAGGCCCTATATATCCTATAAGCTGTGGATAGTAAGAAAGGGCATAACACACATCTCTTAATAGAACACCTCTTCTCTAAATGATCAAGTCTACCACAAGTGACATATAAGTGTTCAGGAAATCCCAGCATCATGTCTCGAAGAAGTGGAATTAGTTCCATCCTCGAGTTTTGATGCATATGGCTAACTCAAGCTCCCATTTCACATCTCTAACCAAGCTCCTTAGCCTCCATACTTTCTTTTGTAATATATGAAGCTCTCTCATAGGCTCTTCATACTATGCCCTCATTCTTATTACCCAGACTAGATTGGGATCCTCTTTTAGATCATCTCCTATGGTTTTAGCAGAGCAGCTAAGGCAGCATCTGACACTTCCCTCTCTCTAAAAGGGTTATGTATTTGCAACATCTATGTGTTATAATCATATAATATGATACAACATTACAATAATTTGCACATAAGCCACAAAGATGAAATGATAACCAAACATATAACATTAATGTAGATCTATCTTAACAATACAATTCAATAACGATAAGAAATCCTATTATTCATGGTTTTGCCTAAAATTCATACAGTTATAAATCTAAATAATACCTAAACCTTTAGCTTTGATACCAACTCTGTCGCGACCCAATTTTCAGGCTATGATGGTCTTAGAGCTTAGGGAGACATAAGGTCACCTAAACCTATAGAACCTCTTTGAACTCATTATTAATTATCATTTACTATGTTATATCTTATCCCAAGATCAAAATCTAATTACTCTTTTCCATCTTCAATTGTTATGTTAACATTTTACATATTGCCAAATGTCTATTAATGCCATGTTCATATTTGTTACTTTAAAATTTCCTATTTTTTATTATTATATTCATTATCCATGCATCCACTACTTACTGTAGTATACATTAATTACTATAATACAATTCATAGCACTTATAAATTTGTTACATATTAAAACAGACCTTCAATAACCATGGAGCTCTAAAACAATAGTCTTCAGAGTAACATAACCTAAAAATCCAAATACTAAAATTAGCAGAACAATTCCTATGCGGAAGAACACAACTTGGAATTTACCTTGCTAGCACTTTACCCTAACTTGAAAATTTTAAACAACTATAGTATGAGACAAGTTCAATGAGTGCATAATATAAGGATGACTTAAGAGGTCATTATTTAGATAGGCTTAAACATGACAATGGGGCGATGTTAACCAAAATTGTCATTATGAATCAATTTCTCATTTAAAATAGGAATAACATCTTTAACCGAAATAATAATTTATTAAAAGTGGTATGCTTCTCACATATATAAATTAAAGAGTGGTGGCCTAAACCTTACTCACTCACATGCATCACAATACGCAAGACTAATTAGGTTTTATGGTTATGCATTCTCCCCAACAAAGGTTGGGTACTCTCACCCTAACCGTAGGCTTACACCAAGTGCACAAGATCTAATAATTTACTCCATATCAAAAGGGTATTTTTGCTTATCAATAGACAACAATAAGAAGGTTCGTATGTCATTCAAAATAGGGAATTCAATGGAAAATATAACAATATAAGAATAGTTCTCATTGATATTTACATTATGAAATAAATAAGAAAGGCTCACAATGGTCGAGTGTCATGCAAGAAAGGCATTATGTTTCAATGGTTCTAAAATTAATAGACAACACATGCTCAATATCGATTCAAAGATGTATTTTAATGGGTGGTGGTTCAAGCAATGGTTTCATATAAGTATGACACAATCACAACATATTATTAAGTACTTAGCCTGGACTCCTTTGCTCCTATTAGTATTCAATCTTTGGTTAAAGTATTGTTCCCCAAGATCATAAGCAATATCCTTGCCCTTGCCTTTGGATTCTACAATCATATTATTTCAATAACATACTAATTAGTACCTAGTTAGGTTACCAATTATAATTTAGCTAATATCTAATATACTCTATGCTTGCTTTATCATTTTAATTCATAGTTCAGGCATGTCATCAATGCCATACATATACCTTTTAATTTTCTAATGATACTTAATTCATTAAATTTAAGGTAAATGATTTCTAACAAATTAAATTTTAAAATTAGTGTTACACAAGCTACATTATACCATTTCCAAGCCTAGTTCCTCCTTTAATTTCATGAATTCAAGTTCAAATTCAAAATCTCTAAATTGGTCCATCAACCCTATAATTTAGGGAAAACTATCAATTTCTCATCCGAACCTCAAATTGATCATAGATTCATCATATTAATGCTTAGACAATTAATTCCCTTCAATTAATTGGAATTAAATCACTTTGATTCATAAAAGCTAACATGTCCCACTTAAGGTGAATTTGGTATCTTCAAATTAATCATAGAAATATGAAATTGGTATGATAAGGAACCTATATTATTAATCAAATATTAAAAACAATCACTAAAACACAAAGTTTCCCTGTAAACTAAGTTTATGTCTTCAAATTTTCAAATTTTGAACCAAGCTTCCATTATTCATTTTGATAGTTCCAAATCATTTATCTTCATCCAATTTAACCTTAGATACCTTTGAGTAAAATTTAGAACACTTCCCTTGGTTATTCAACAAAGTGGCTGAACCACTCCCTACGGTGAGGCTTAAGTGACTTTCATGCTTCCTTTGCTTGTTTTCACATATTAACCATAAATTCCCAAGCTAAACTTCCATATTTAATCAATGGACATACAAAACAAACATTCCTTAGTTACAACTCTTTGCCAATTTTTATATGTAGAAGAAAAAGAAAAGTTTTGCAACTATAATGCTAAAGTTATACTTAGTGTAAAGAAAGGAGAAGATAAGCATACTTTCTTACCTTGGAAAACCTTGGTTTTGAGTTTCTATGTTGATGTTGGTGTAGAGAGGTTTTTCTTTAGTTGAGTGGAGTTTTGGTATAGATTTTGCCAAATAATGCACATGAACATAATTTTCATTTATATATATGGAATGTTGAATGGTGAGGATTTAATCATTTTTAATCTAATGGTTAGGATTAAATCAAAATGGATGGTTATGATTTAATCAAGTTGGATGATTAGGATTTTATCTAAGTAAGTGAGGATCATCATATGGTATGGAAATGCTAAAAATGCATCTAGATTTTTTTGTAGAAAAAATGAGAATTCAAATTGTTCAAAGGTTGGACTTAGTCAATTTTAGTGGCTACTAAGTCAAATTTGGTGGCTAACTTTCCTACATCAATTTTGTTTTGGCTAACCATTTCTATCTGTAGAAAAGTTTTATGTTCACTCATCCATAGGCCTTATGGGCCAGCCATCCAAGTGGGCTTGGGCCTTTGATGTTCAAAAGCTCATTAACAAGCCATATGCACATTTCATACTTAGAAATTTTTCCTTTGAACTTCCTTTCATTCCTTTCACTTTAACTGTTTAATTTGCATTCTCTAACATCCTTAAGAACCCCATTTATTATCATATGAACTATATTTAATTCACTAGAACACATATAGTCATGGTAATATTATAAACTGGGCAAACAATTCAATTGGCATCATAAAGTTCCTACCTAATTCCACTCCATTTCTTTACTATTGTAACTTTTGAAAATCATGTTCTATAGCATCATTATGACTATAATGAGCTGTGAAACCCTTGGATGTTATGTCTATACATTTTTATATATTTATTAGATATTTGGACTCAATTTAATTATTTATATATATTTATTTTTTAAATGTCATACTTTTATCTTTTTATTTTTTGAATAAAGATTTTCTCTTGAATTTTCTCTTGAAATTTAACTAATAATCAAATAATTTGAATTTCTTAATATGTTTATTCATTCAAAGGATTCAATAGTTTGAACTTTGTATTAGTTATTATTTGCTTAGCAAATCGATAGAAAATTAAAGAGTAACTATAAATTAATTTTTTGATATAAATGCAAATAAAATGAAAAAAAAAAACTATTGACTTTAATCATTCCTTAGCATGTGTGAAGATTATTGATTTATTTCTTTTTTTATCAAAAAGAAAATTTTGTTTTATTTGGCTAAACGAAAGAACAAACCTTTTATTTATAAGTCATAATGGAGAATTTCTTTATAAATTACATTCATAGTATAAGTTGCTTTCTTTTTATTTGGTTTTTAACTTTTCACCAATACTTTTATAGTAGAAACACCTCTTGACAATACAACATACAATTATTCTTTGTAAATACACTTTTACAGTAGGTATTGTTTGTCCATATTCTTTATTAATAGTCATTGCAAAACAAAAATGCACAGGAATTTTTTTTTTTTTTAAATACAAAGGATATCCCTTATTTTCAATCGGCAACAGTGGTATCCTTAAAAATAAGACATGTTTTCCTATATTTTATCCTATTGTTATTTCTGCATGTAAAAAATTTCTATTAAATTTTTAGCACAACATTTTGGTTCTATTAAGTTATATTATGGGATAGTTAACTTTTAGTTCCAACTTCTGAGGGCAAGCCATTTGATAACAATGTGTTTAGAAACTATTTTTTGATGCAAACCACACATTCTTTTTGTTGTTATTTTTGATATTACTATTGAATATTCTCTCTCAATCTCTCTATCCAATTCAAGTGAAAGTTTTTTAAATTTGAGAAATTAAGCATTTATGAAATTTTTCAAACAAAATATTTAAATCTAACTTTCCTCTTTATAATTGCATATTCAAAGAATGCACTGAATCATATGTGAAGAGATATATTGTTTCTGGGATAAGCAATAGAGCTCGTGGGTATTATATTGTATTTTGTACTTAAGTGTATCAATGTGAGCCTTAGTATTAACAAGTAATAGAATAAATAAAAAAATAGCAAAAACTTTTTTAATTTATGATGATTTGACTATTTAATCCAAAATAAAAAATATTTTTTGATTCAAAATAAATATAAAATTTGATTTAATTTTTATCTTTTTCAATTCATATGAAAAATTTACTCATTTTTATATTTTTATATGTTATTTTGGACTCAATTTATTTACTTATTTATTTATTTATATTTACTTTTTAAATGTCATACTTTTATCTTTTTATTTTTTTAATAAAGATTTTTTCCTGAAATTTAATTGATAATCTAATAATTTGAAATTTTAAATAGCTTTATTCCTTCAAATGATTCAATAGTTTGAACTTTCGATTAGTTCTTATTTGCTTAGCAAATAGAGAGAAAATTAAAGAGTAATTATAATTTAATTTTTTTTTGTTAATAGATATAACATGTAAAAAAAATATTGAGTTTTATTGTACCTTACCAAGTATGAAAATTGTTGGTTCCTTTCTTCTTTTATCAAAAAAGAAATTTTGTATTATTTGGTTAAGCAAAAGAACAAATTTTTTATTTATTATTAATATTATTTTTGTTCTATTGGATTTGTTCATTAAAAAATATAAAATAATATTTTTTTAAAGATAAACTTTTAAAATTATTTACTATTAAAATTATTTACTAATTTCCTATTTCCTTACCTCTAAAAAAATACATTACTAATTAACATAGTTTATAAACATACTTGTCGTAGATTATTAATTCTAACCACATAAATTAATGAAAATATTTGTTTATTTTATTGTGACAATTTTTATTTTTGCAACTTTGATATTAAATATCAAATTATAAGGAAATATAATATAATATATTGTCATAAAATAACAAATTAACTATTATTAATGAAAATTAAAATTGTAGTTAAACAAATAAAATGGTCTATTATTTTTAATAAAAAATTAAATAATTTTTCTATTAGAGGAAACAATCATGCTACGATTATAAATTTTTAATATTTTTCGATCTTGATCTTTTTCCTTAGTAGCAGGCCTCTTTATCTTGTCCTTTCTCCTTAATATTTATTATTTTTGTTTTTATCATTGATACATCTTGAAACTCTTTTGCATTAAAAATTTTAAATTCATCTTTTATATGTCTTGTTTAGTTAATCTCACAAAAAAAATATATTCTTTTCTGCACATGCTAATCAATTTCTTATAGAATTTATTATGGTATCTTTCTTTCTATGATAAATAAAAATATATATATAATAAAATTTTAAAACGAAAGTTTCATAATAAATATAGGATTAACTAAATTTTATATTAATATGACATAACATGTTACAAAAGCATACCTCTATAGATTTTTTTATATTTGTCAACTGAATATCTCATGAATATTTAAGCATTTTTATATAGAGTTATATGAACATTCATGTCTCCATGAAATACTAGAAATTTTAATATATACTTATGAAATAAAATAAATACTTGTTAATAATGTGGAAAGCAAATATTTATTAACATATTTAGCATCATTATTATTATATTTGCCACATTTCTATTTCCCTTCCAATCCGATAGGATAAACTTTAGTTGTGTATTTTGTACAAAATTTAAATTTAAAAAAAATAAATTACTATATAAATATAAGAAATTCTAGTGTGTGTGTGTGTATATATATATATATATATATAATTTGGTTACTTATTTGAAATGTTTTTTTTAAACTCACTTTTGGTACTTGTCTAAATCATTTTATATTTGATTACAAATACTTTTCATCGCCCTTTAATATCATATTATCATAACTAAAATTTCATAAATTATAATCATATTAGTATTTTTATAAGTAAACAATGGGTTTCTAAACTTATTAAAGATAAAATTTAGAAATAATTACAAAAAAAAATCTCATAATTTATGAACTTCTGATATATTTGAATTAATTTAAATAATACTAGTTTTCAATATTGATAGTTGAAACCTAGCTATAACATAAAGAATTAAAAAATTTTAAATTTAAGTTAAGTTTTTCAATGTTAATAGTTGAATCTCATCTATAATATAAAAAATTTAAAAAACAAACATTAAATTAAATTATTTATAGAATTGCAAACAAATTAATTTTTTTTTTAGAAAAGAACATACTATTATAAATAAAAATTTTGACATTTGATAATACAATAATAAAATTTTACTCATTGTTATTAAATGAATTCTTAATTAGTATACCTTTTTTTTCTTTTTCATCTTCTTTTTTCACTTCATCTTCCCATAGAATCAAAAATAATTTTTCTAGTATACAATTGACTTCTCAAAGTCAAATTAGAATTTTTCTAACTTGTTAATATTCAAACAATCAAAGTTAAATTAAAATTTCTCGAGTTTCTTAATATTTAGAATAACATAAAAGAATATAAATTATTCTAAATGAATTCATTTATATAAACTATTATTATTTTTTTGAAAATATATAAATTATTACTAGTGATTAAAATAACTAATTTTAAAATTTATCATGGGACTAAATAATAATTTACATAGTAAAAATCAAATTAGAATTTTTCTACATTCTTAATATTGAAATAATCAAAGTCAAATTATAATTTCTCTAACTTCTAAAAAGAATTTACTGTTTTTTATGTTTTTCAACTATTGAGAAGTTTTTAAGCAAGTTTCCTAATTTTTTTTTTTCAAATATTAAGAAGATTGCTTAAGAAGCTTCCTAATATTTGAGAAAATATAAAAAATATATAAATTATTCAAATTGAATACTTTTTAATTAAATTAAAGATAATTAATTATATAAACAGTAATAATTATTTTATTTTTTCCTTATTGCAATTGAATTAGGCCCTTCTTTCTTTAAATTAAATAAAATTAATATAATTAGAGTGTTAAATTATTTAATTATAATAATAATAATAATATAATTATAAATTTTCAATATAATTAATTATATATTAAATAACAATTAATTTATTATTTTCTTATTCCAATTGAATTCATCATTTCTTATTTAAATAAAATATAATTAGATGATTATGTTATTTAATTAATAAATGACAATATTACCTAATATAAATGCACAATTAAAAAGAAGTTAATGAGAATCCTTATATAAATTTGCTTAGCCCCTTTTATATTGTGAGGTCTCGTCCAAGCACTGATCCAATCTATTGAGGAAAATCGAAATGCTCTTTAGGAGAAACTCCACAATTGGAACTCGCCATGAGTTCAGAAAATTGGGTTTTGTTATTTTTTATATATAAAAGGGAGTCGCAAGTTTAATTTATTTATTTTAATTTGAAAAATTAAAGGAAAACCCAAATTAATTGACTCCAAAAAGTTTGATTTATCCCAATGAAAAAGCACTAATCCGCAAGTGACCAAAGAGGGCTCAGGGATTAGATTTTGGTATTTAAACAAATGTTTGGCTAAAAATTGTGAAATAACTCTTAAAAAAAGGCAATTTTAGTGTATACATGAACAAGAGTAAAAATGATTAATGAAATAGTTATAGATAACAAAATGAAATGACAATTATAAATAAATAAGCAAAAATAAATCCTACTTAATTATTACAAAACCAAAATGAATGAAATAAAGAGGATCTTTCCTCTAGCCCTTATGGGTACTAGGAAAAGCACACGTTCCTCAACTAAATTAAAGAAATGAACATAAAGAAATGAAAATAAAGTGCATATACAAATAAATAATAAAGTAAAATGAAACTTAAACTGCAAATATGAAAGGGAAAATGTTATTGAAAAAGATTTTGGAGTTGATACCTTACAAAATTGCATGCTTACATATCCTATTGAATAGGAATCAAACCCCATATAATTCTTCCTTTTTGCGAAGGAGGGATTCTAGAAAAAATGTTTGTTTGGTTTATTAATTTAATTCTGACTTTTAAATTAATAAATTTTAGATATTTTCTATTTTAGACCTAAAGAAAGGTAAAAGAGAGAGAATTTTAGATCTGAATTTAGAATTTTAGAAAAGGAAGGAAGAAAAGGAACTTACCTTTGTTTTCCTTGACTTTTAGATGAATGGGGTGAGCTTTACTCTAGATCTAAGCTCCACCTTGGATTAGGGAACCTTGAAATTGAACCTTACACAGAAAAAGTTAGCAAAACATAATAATAATTGCAAATTAAAAGAATTTGGAGTGATAAATTTTAGTATTAATTTTTTAATTTTAATTTAACAGAATTTTAGCATAGAAAAAAGAACATCTAAGTGAATTTTTGTCTCCAAATCTGTCTCCAAATCCATGTCAAGAGAGCTGAATGGAAGCTCTATTTATAGAGCAAAGGTGAAGGACCGGCGGCAGCACCGGCGACATACCGGCTAGCCAGTGGCATGCCTGGCGTGCCACTGGAGCCGGTCTAACTCCTGGATTAACTCAGTTTCATACTTTTTGGCTCATTTTGGTTTGTTTCTAATTTGATTTGATTCTTGTTTGATTATTTGGGTTTATAATCAAGTGCTAGTCGTTTGAAGGTGAAAGATTCAGAAAATTTATTTTTCAATAGGGCACTGCCCCTTTGACCCCTACCTGTTAACCTACTATACTGGCTCTATGTAACGCACTAATCTTAACAGGTGTCAAGTTGCGGCCAGATCCCAAGGGTGCAATTTTGAGGGTTCATAGCTACTCCCTCATCAGAATTAGCTTTAGACAAAAGGCTATTCTGATGATAGTAAACCCGAGGATGAGGATGGTAAAATGAACTAAATGGATGCCTAAGTCATAGTCTATACATGTTTTAGGGAAAATGGTGGATTTTGAATAAAAGTGGCAAAAAAAATGAACCATAGGGATTCCTAGGTGATCGTTACTAAATATTTATGGGTAAAATGATCCTAAGACTATCCTAGGATGGTCTAATTAAAAGAGATACCTAATTTAGATTTAAGGTATGAATCCTAAGGTTATCCTAAGATGGGTCTAATTAAAAGGGATACCTAATTTAGATTTGAGGAATGGATCCTAAGGGTATCCTAGGATGGGTCTAATTAAAAGAGATACCTAATTTAGATTTAGGGTATGGATCCTAAGGTTATCCTAGGATGGGTCTTATTAAAACAGATTCCTAATTTAGATTTAAGGTATGGATCCTAAGATTATCCTAGGATAGGTCTAATTAAAGGGAATACCTAATTTAGATTTAAAGCATGGATCTTAAGGTTATCCTTTCTAGTAGGAGCTAAAAAATGATGTTCTTGTCTGGTAGGAATAAGCGAAGAGGTGATCTTGTCTGGCAGGAATGATGATGACCTTATCTAGTAAGAATGGGCGAAGAGGTGATTCTGTATGGCAAGAATGATGATGACCCTGTCTAGTAAGAATCGGCAAGGAGGTGATCCTATTTAGTAGGAATCAACGAGGAGGTGATCCTGTCTTATAAGAATGATAATAACCCTATCTAGTAGGAATAAGTAAAGAGATAATCTTATCTTACTTCGTGAAGTTTGACCTAATAAACTGCCTTGATTCAAGAGTCTATTTAATGCAAAATGCATGCGATTATATAATGATTGGATACTTTAAACTTGTGAAGGGTCACTTTATTATGCTGAGTTTTTTTTTTTTAAGAGAAAGGTGCCCCCAGTTCATACAGGTCAATATTTAGGGGGGAAATGCCCCCACTTTAGAATGATAAAGTGGTTTGATTATTTTTTTCAAATAGACCAGCTTAGGGATGGTTGGATCGGGTATGAGGCTAGTTGAAGGGTCAATCAAAGGCTATCAATTCAGCCTCAAAGGAGAAAGAGATTGAGCTATTGAGCTTGAAAGGCTTAGTCAAGCATGGCCTTTTGATTTAGGATCAAATTGAATAACCAACTTAGGATCATATCAGGTATGAGGCTGCTTGGTCACTAGTTATCAGTTTGGCTTACGAAGAAGTCACTTTGGGAAGTTATGCCAAGTATGGCTGGAAAAGTTTGGGCTGCAATTAGGTGGGTTTAGCTTAAAAGAAGGTTTGGTTTGAGGCTGAATTAGAAAGCTTGATTAGGGACGTTAAGTTTTTAGAGACGATTAGGTCGAAAGGCTAGGTCAAGTTTTGGGGAAGGTCAATTTGTCAGGCTTGCCTCCAAGAAGTTCATACAGGAGTCTTTGGTCAAGTATGGTAATTAGCTTGGTTAGTTATGGCCTTCTGGTTTGGCTTTAGGGGAGATCATCTTGGAAGGCTAGGTCAGGTTTGGCCTTAGCTAGGGTCATTTGCAAGCTTAGTCTGGTTTGGCTTTGTAAAAGATCATATTAAATGCTTAGTCAAGTTATGGCCTTTTGGTGAGTTCATTCGAAAGGCTTGGTCAGATTTTGTCTTAAGACTGTGTCAAAGAGATCAGGATGGGATGCTAGACCTAGGAGGCTAATCTTGGCTTAGAGGAAAAGGTCAGGCTAGGCAATCAATTTGGAAGCCTCAGTTAGATTTTGCCTTAGAGGAGATCATAGGCTTAATAAATGAAGGCCTTTTGGGAGTGAACTTCATGGTGAAGGCTTTTGGTCGTGTGCCTCTTGATGAAGGCTTCTTTGTTTAGGCTTTATAATGAAGGCTTCTGAATTTGGGCTTCTTGATGAAGGCTTCTAGATTTGGTCTTCATAGTGAAGGCTTTTAGTTTTAGGCTTTATGTTAAAGGCTTCTAGGTGTTAAGGATAGTTTTTAATGAGGGTACTTTAGATGGTTGGTTATGGCTCAGATATGGTGCTATAGGTTTTTGTCACAAGGATACAATAGGCTCATAGATAAGGGTTGCCCTTTGACATGGTTATATCAGAATGGTTTGCAGGCTTTAAGGATCTCAAGGATTATGTGTTTTGCCAATGAGGCTTAATCTTTCAAGGATTATGAGATGTTAGATTAAAATGCATAAGATGGGACTTTACTGGTTTGAGTCCTTCTTAATCAACTTAAGGATGATAGGCTTTGGGAGATATGCCTTGACTTCTAGTTTTGCCAAGGAAACTAGATTCAAGGATGATAAGTCCTGATAGACTTGGGATTTTTTGTTATGCTCATTTTGAGATTTTGCCAATGAATGGGTGGTATGTGGCTTGAGCTTGAAATATGATTTCATAAAATTTGATAACGGTTTAAAGGTAGGCTGAAACTAC
Organism: Reutealis trisperma; assembly: GCA_947687605.1. Lineage (NCBI taxonomy): Eukaryota > Viridiplantae > Streptophyta > Magnoliopsida > Malpighiales > Euphorbiaceae > Reutealis > Reutealis trisperma. The sequence continues at coordinate 267,582 of CANTUT010000587.1, forward strand.
TGAAAAGTATCATGGAGGTTGTATGGTTTTACTTTTTATAGCATGAATCATGGAAAAGAGCAAGTCAAGCTTTTCTTATTGTTTAAGATTGAAGAGACTCTTAGAGTGACACTTAATTGGTTTGACTTGATGACACACTAACTACACTGGCTAAAATAAAGAGCCCATAGGAATGGCTAAAGGGCTAGTAGAAGAAGACAACTTATGGATCATGTTCCCAAATGAGAGAGAAAAATGTGAAGGTGGGAAATGTGAGGGATTATGCCCTAGCTCTTTGAGCTAAGCGATGGGACAGATTAACAACAAATGATGACCTAGGAAGACATATCCCCATTGTAGGATAAGGGCATAGAGGATAGTATAACTTTAGAGAATAAGCCTCTAATGAGGAAAGATGAATTTTTAGAGATGAGACAAGATGGATTGATTAAAGATGATTTGACAACTTTGGACATGAGGGAAAATGACTTGGATGAGCTTTCTCACTCTCTCTCTCTCTCTCTCTCTCTCTCTCTCTCTTTCTCTTAGCTCTAACTTTTGCCTAAGCCTTCCTTTTGGGTTTTAGCTTAGCGAGCTTGTATTTAAGAGAAAACATTCCACTATGATTTGCTATTTTTCTTCATGTTGAGAGGCTCTGACCTTTGAATTTTGGGTTTGACAAAGGTCTTCTCTGAACTTGTTGCCCCTTGTTGAGGTGTATTGTTTGATTACCCAATGTGCAATAGGTAATTACATTTACTTACTCTTTGTGCTTCAACTATTCTGATCTTCTTTGATTAGGAGTGGGTGAAGTGGTTATTGATTTGAGAGAATGAGGACACCTTAAATTCTAATCTATGCTTGTTGTGGTGGATTAGATCTCTACCCATCTCATTTTTTTTCTTCATTTTCTTTTTCTTTTCTTCTTTTTTTTTTCTTATTTTTTAAGGCTCATCCATGTCGGACTAAATAAGAAAGATAAGAAACTTAATGCATAAATAATAAAAAGAAGATGCATTACCATAAAGGAAACTTTATTATAAGATGATAAAAAGGAACTATTATGGTTGATAAGAATATAGAAAAAATAAGACGACAGACTTTGACACAGATTTTGAGATTTGGACTTAGACTCAGGTTTAGACTTAGAATTCAATCTCAGACAGGTCAGATTAGTTGAAGTTGAACTACTCTATGACATGCCTTTTAGGGATGAGGTAAGGTAGGGTTAAGTCAGATCTAGATTCCTCATCACTATTCTGGTTGGCGGTGGTTAATTTAGCTTAATATGATGTACTTTGGATGTAATTTTCAACTTTAGATGTAGTTGCAACCAAAGCTCTGAAAGTGGGTAGGTATTGTGTTAATAAGTGGGCTTGATAAGTCGGGAATAGATTCTTGACAATGATATCTACTTGTTCTTGCTTGATTGGCCTATTTACCATTTAAGCAGCTTTAGCCCTCCACCTAGGAAGAACATGGAGAAGGACTCACTTGGAAGTTGCTTTATGGTTTGTAAATCCCTTCTTGTAATGTCCACTTCAATATTGTAGTGCTACTGTTTGACAAATGCCTCGCAATGTCCTTCCAGGTTTGTTTTTAGGTGTCTTCCAAGTTAGTAAACCATTTTAGGGCAGCATTAATAAGGGTTTGCTAAAAGAGTTTAGCAAGAAGCTCATTATTGATACCAAGGGGATGCATTGCCCCTACATACATCTTTAAATGGATCTTAGGGCAAGTAGTATTATCAAATCTATCCAAATTCAGCATCCTGAACTTTAGTGGTAACTGGACATTAGGGAAAAGGCTTAATGAACTTATATCAACCATACCTTCCCTCTTTTTTAGACTTTTTACCAATTTTTCCATGCCTTCCAATTTGAGTAGGAAGACCTCTTCCCTTGGGAAGGATCTAGAGGAATTAAGGTGATTTGTGATAGTTTAGTGGGTGCTAAATGGGAAAGAGAGTTTGTTTGGAGGATATTAGGTGAGGGAAGTAATGGAGAGGTTGGCTTGGTAGAGGAAGTGGAAGCATAGGCTTAAATTGATGCCAAATTTAAGTATAGGTTAAATGGATTCTGGAGAGTGGGATTTGGGGTTTGGTTTATATTAGCTCAATTTAGCATGTCTTGGACATCATTTAGTATGGCCTCCCTTTGGGCCTACAATTAGGCCATTTGTCTATTGAACATCTCTTCTTGTTACTCCAATAGTTTGGCCAGAATCTTATCCATGACATCTTTGTCAAATCCAGTAGACAACTTGGCAACCTTTGAAAGGGAAAAGGAATAGGGTTAGTATCAAGCTTTGGAAAAAAGGGTTATGGTTAGGTATTGTAACAACTCACACCCACTCTAGGAGTTTTCATGACCAATTTGCTTGAATTTTGAACTATTAGGACTAAGTGTGTATTTTTATGAAAATTCATGTGTTAGATGATTGATGGGTATGTGGCATATTATATTAGCTCTAATATACCTAATATGAGTTATTATGGTGAAATAAGTGATTTAAATGAAATGCATAAGCATAAAAATATTTATTTCACATAAATCAAATTTTCATGCATAATGCGATTTTAAGAGTAAAATAATTTTATGAGCATTTTTAAATTTTTTTTAAACAAATATTTTCGAGGGAATTTTAATAAAAATAATAAGAAAAATATTTTATTTTTAATTACCTATAATTAGCCCATAAATTAAATAAAAAGGCCAAATTCGCAAAAGCCAACTATACCAAAACACTTGTCACCTGGCTCATTAAAGTTAATCTTTGAAATTGCCCAAAACCCTAAATATTTAAAAGAGAATTCATCCAGCCCTAGTTTAGACAGCCACCATTATATTTTCTCTCATATTTCCAGTAGAAAATTCTGCCAAAATAATCTCTCAACTGAAATTCACAAAATACCTTTAAAACTTTATGATTTCGCAACCGTTTCAGAAGTTTTTCCTTTCCTTTCAATTTGCTATTGGATTTAATGAAATTAATCATAAGAAAATTACTTTTGAACTAAATATTTACTGATTTTCATTGATTAAATTTAGCCTAGGTGAATTCTTGAGAGAGAAATCAATTTTTCTATTGAAAATACAAACCTCTCTACGCGAATTCTCCAAAGGTGAACCATAAAACTCAAAGTTAGAATTCTCATGCATAAACTCAACAGGGGAGTGATTTGTACATCATTGTTTCTAAATGATTTTTGTTGTGTCTAGATGAAAAATACTGATTAAAACATATTTTTATATATTACTGTAATAATCGGAAAACACCAAAAAGCAAGAGAATTCATTGTTTTCGCTCTAAATCCTAAAATTGGAATTTTTATGCATAGGAATTGTCTATGGCTGCCAATTTGTGTGTATTTAAATTCTAAACTAATTTTTGTTATGTATGGATGAAACATAATGGTTTAAATCATGTGTTTACATATTACTATAATGACCAGAAAGTACCGAAAACAAGAAAGATTCATGGTTTCCACCCTAACACCTAAAGTTAGAAAATTTGCATGTAAACATATATATATATAGCTGCCAATTTGTACATTAAAGAATTATAAAATTATTTTTGTTTTGATTACATGGAAAATCTTGGTTTAAACCATGTTTTTGCATATTACCATAATGAACGGAAAGTGCCAAAAGTGTGAAAAAAATCATGTTTGCTCTTGGTTGTGTAATTCAGCCTACATTTGGAATTCAATCCCAATGTCTATAATTTTTATGTGATATATTTTAATGATTATTGACATGTGTACATGAATAATAAATGATTTGATTGCATGTCGATTGAAGGAATAACTTTAGACAAGTCTAAAGACAATAGGGTATATCTAAGGTTTCTTAATCCTATTTCTATGATGTGATTAATATGTTTATAAGATTAAGTGATATGATAAATAAGTTTTATCATAAGTTAATGATCTTAAATGGATGATGAGATTGATTATATGAATTGGTCATAAGAGATAGGCATGATACTTGAAAGGCTACTTGATAAGTTAAAGGAGTTAAGTATATTAGGTGGAATGTTAAATAGAATTGATATTAACATCATGATATATTGTGTTTGACTTTAGCAAATTCATAGTATGAGTTATCATGTGTTTTCATATGGGCTTACAAGGGCCAAGTGTGCAAGACTTTAAATGTCAACATGTTATGTGCAAGTGATAAATGCACTTTTAAGTGCAACTCCAAGTGTATGTGAATATTGTATGTGCATGGGGTAATTATGGGATAGGATAACATGATATTAAACAAATACTAAGTATTAAATTAAATATTATATTAGAGCTTGAGGAGTAGTAGGAGTTTAAAAGGGCTACAAGTATTATGAGCAAAGGAACCACAAGGTGAGTAAACATTATGTTTCAAGTTACAAGTATAAGTTATCATGTTTTATAAACCTCTGATATCTTGAAACCCAAGTTCTTTTCTATCTTTAATTATGACTATATGATTTCTTTATTAAATTTAGATTGCCAAAGGACAATTGATCCAAAACCATTTTGAATACTCATTGATAATAAAGTATCTTTGTGAATTATTGCCTTACCTTATTTTCTTTCTAGAACCACACTATGATTTATCAGTTGTTCAACATGTTAACCTGCTATTGCTATTATGTTATATGTTATTGCTTCCTTAAGTACTATTATTATAAGTGATTACCATTAGCTCTAGCAATGATACCCATGAACCCTTTATGCAGAAATCCTCATGCCGATATGGGTAATCATCAGTACCTATACACATGGTCTTAATCCAATGGATAGGGATTGTGTATCCACCTCAACTAGAATGGGAGGTTTTAGCCGTGAGGCCTGATCAGTTTCACCACTCTTTACAAGTTACAAGTTAGGAGTTGGAATTTGGTCTAAGGCCACCTCTCCCTTGAGTGAATGAGATAATAAGTCATCAATCTTTACAAGTTTACAAGTTATAAGTTGATTTCTATGAACCTTGCTTATTTGCAAGTTGTGATTTATGAATCTTGAACCCTTATAAAGGGGCACATGCCATTTTACAAGTTTTATTATTTACTCATTGAGATCATCTATCTCACCCCTATTTCCTTTTGTAATTTCAGGTAAGCATTATGAGGAGGCAAGGTGGTCGCTTAAGTAACCTACTCCACTTGAGAAATTTCCTTGTTAAAGTTTAATTTTATAATTCATTTAAAGTCTTAAGAATTTTTTATTATGGATTGTATTTAAAGTATATTTTTACTACCCTTCCGCAACTTAAGGTTTTTCTTATAAATGGATTATTAAGTTAATGCATGAGGTTCAGTATGATCCTAGGCAATGTTTTCATATGCATGAGTGGGTTCTACGAGCGTGGGTGACCTTATGTCTCTCCATATTCTTGGACCATCATGTCTCTGAAAATAGGATGTGACAAAGTTGGTATCAGAGCTGTAGTTTTAAAGTCTAGGCCAGACTTATCTATTTATGGGATTGGTTAAGTATAATCTTGGAGCATAGGAATTTTCTTATTATGTCATTTACAGTCTATCGCTAGTATAGTTCTGTGAAATCCTAATAAGTTATAGTATTCTTTGTTATTGTTTGCTTGTGTGCCTTACAATTCTTTTACCAGATGGCTAAGAAGATCACCCTTACTAGAGGACCTTGACCTAGAACACCTCGTGTATCGTGCAAGAGGACCTAGCCAGAGATGTTCGAAAAGTCGTGCTTATGATCCACCTAAAGAGAGAAATGACTCTTAATGAGGAGAACCCTATAGAGTGTCTACATTATAAATGGATTCAAAGTAATATATATAGAGGTTTGAAAGAGATTGTTTGAAACTGATGGAAAAAAATCGATGTCTTAGGCCCCTAGTGCATGCTTTGAGAAAGGACATAGAGAAGAGGCTTAAGGCCAAGAGAGCTGAATGTGCTAAATGTGAATAGAAGAGTAAGCATAAGAATAAGGGTCATAGAGGCCAGCACAGAGAAGGAAACGGAGGACCAAGAAAAGAATCTTCACCAACAATTTGTGGCCATTGTGGCAAGAAGCATTTTAGAGTTTGCCGAAAAGTCTCTAGCGCATGTCTGAAATGTGGACAGATGGGTCACTTCATCAAAGACTGCCCATGGATGAGAGATTCGAGAAATGTGACCTTGACACCTCCACCACCTGGACTATCTCAACCTTAAGGGCAAGGAGCCAAGAATAAAGACACAATTGAGACTCCCGCTAGTAGTCGGTAACTATTAGCTTAGGGGTATAAGACTTATATGATACGAATGACATTATTTGATTATATAGCAACTTAATATGGATTGATTTCTTTTATTGCCTATGAGATGATTGACTTTTATATGATAGGAGAATTCTTCATGCTATAAGATATATGTTACATGATTATGATTTATGTTAGGACATGCAATATGTGTTATGTGAAATGTACCTTGTGATATGATATCATATGATGAGTACCTATGTTAAATGCATGGTAAATATGATAGTTGATAGTGGGCTTAAGTGGATTAGAAGGAGAAGTTGACCAAGTTTTGATCTAATTTAGATTAATGAGTGATAGGTATAATGTTATGAGGTATGAAATGCTTATATATTACAATGGTTTAATATATGAACTTTATGGAGTTATTAAATGATAATTTTGATTGATCCATAAAAAGAGAAATGATATCTAGTAATGATAAGTAGGAGAATGAAATGAATCAATTACATTATATATACAAAAGTATATGATAGGAAGTAAGTGGGGCACATTAAGGAATTTATGGCTTAGATGCTACCATATAGACTAGAACAATAAGAAAGTTAGGGATTTCTCTGTCACTTATATAGATACTAAGTATAGTCAAAGGAAGAATAATAATCTAGTGTGATTTAAAAGAAGAAGGTATCATTCCCATTCAAAATTCTAGTGCAAGATGCTTGATTGATTCTGGTGCTACACATTCATTTGTGTCCCCATGTTTTGCTAAGAGTTTAGGTAGAAATAAGGAATTAATTCATGAACTTTAGTAGTATCAACTCCTTTGGGAGTAATGATGGAAGTAAAGTATATGTTGAAGGACTGTAAGGTAGACATTGATGGACGGAAACTTCCAATGGAGTTATTAGAACTTGATGTCCTAAAATTTGATGTGATCTTAGGAATGGATTGACTAAATGGGTATGAAGCTTATATTAAAGTAGAGAAAAGTAGGTAGAATCTCAAGCTAAGGATGGGGAGAAATTTATGTATCAATGAGATACCTATGATTAAAGTCCACTAGCATAATCATGGAATGGATAAGTATACTTAGGAAGCTGAGGAGGGGATGCGGCAAAAGCATCCATAGTTTTTGAGAACGTATGAGTAAGTATTTAAATTCAAGGATGAATTTCTTTTAAAAAGGGGAGACATAAAAGGATAAGTATTCTCAGACTTGTAATGATGATAAAAGGATAAGTATGATGCTACGCAGTTTTGAAAATTAAATAGTTTTGAATATACCTAAAAGGGATTTGAGTACTCTGGATGAGAAATGTTTTAAGGTGTTAGATATAATAATGTTTAAATTTAGGTTACTAGAAAATTTGGTAGTGATCTTTAAGTATGGAAAGAATTTTTATTGAGATAACCTATAATTGCATAGATTTGGAAATATATAAGAGTTGCATAGAGATTTCATTGAATAGCAATGGTATTAGAAGGTTTATTATTTTAATGTGGATAAGTTAAATGATTAGGAATGTGAAGTATAGTGAGATGTAAGTGAAAAACCTAAGGTGAGATGATATTATGAGCTAAAGGTATAAAAATTACGAGGCATTAGGTAATCAAGTCATGGTAATGATGTATATATTATACAGAAAGTGAGTAAGTTTGAAATAGTTATGAGAAGTTTATTTGGGATTGTAAAAATTAACAGAATGCAAGTTCATTGGGATATGATATATATAGGAATGTTTGTTAAGTTTAAATATGTTTTAATTGATAAATGATGGGAGTGTAGAAATTGTAATGTTAGTAAGGAGTTAAACATGAAAATATTTATTGAGGTAATAATAGATTAAGTAATAATTATTAACATGGAAAGAGAATTATCAAATATCAATTGGAATTATTAATTTGGAACTATTTGTTGGATTCTTATATGACTAATGTGATAAATAATGAATGGAAGTGGTGACTAATGGTATTAGTATAGATGTTAAAATTAATAGAGATATAAGGAAAAGAAATGCTTGGAATTATATTTGATTGAAGGTGAAATTAAAGGTTCTATTAATTTTGTTTAAGGTTAAGAGATATAAAATTATTAAGGATTAGTTTAAGATTTGTTTGAATAAGAGATTAACATAGATGTAGCTTAAGCTAAAGGTTTATCAGTGTGATTTTTGGTAGATTTTGAGTGTGTGCCTTACTGTATTTGATATGTTAATTATAATTAGATACTGTGTTTAAGTGGCCCAGCAGAAGCATAGCAGAGAAGTTACGTAGAGGGTGTTGTGCTGTTAGATTTGAAAATTCAATGACAAATTTTTTAAGGGGGAAATGTAACAACCCACACCCACCCTAGGAGTTTTCATAACCAATTTACTTGAATTTTGAACTATTAGGACTAAGTGTGTGTTTTTGTGAAAATTCATGTGTTAGGTGATTGATAGGTATGTGGCATGTTAGATTAGCTCTAATATGTCTAATATGAATTATTATGGTGAAATAAGTGATTTATATGAAATGCATAAGCATAAAAATATTTATTTCACATAAATTGAATTTTCATGCATAAAGCAATTTTTAAGCATAAAATAATTTTTATGAATATTTTTAAAATATTTTTTAAATAAATATTTTGGGGGGATTTTAATAAAAATAATAAGAAAAATATTTTATTTTTAATTACCTATAATCAGCCTATCAATTAAATAAAAAGGCCAAATTTTCAAAAGCCCACTTCACCAAAACACTTCTCACCTAGCTCATTAAGAGTAATCTTGGAAATAGCCCAAAACCCTAAATATTTAGAGGAGAATTTAGCCAGCCCTAATTTAGACAGCCACCATTTGTATTTTTTCTCATATTTCCAACTGAAAATTCTGCCAAAAATAATCTCTCAATAGAAATTCACAAAATGCCTTCAAACTTTGCGATTTCGAGACTGTTTCATAAGTTTTTCCTTTCCTTTCAATTTGCTATTGGATTTAATGAAACTAATCATGAGAAAATTATTTTTGAACTGAATATTTACTGATTTTCATTGATTAAATTCAGCCTAGGTGAATTCTTGATAGAGAAATCAATTTTTTTATCAAAAACACAAACCTCTCTATGCGAATCCTCCAAAGGTGAACCCTAAAACTTAAAGTTGGATTTTTCATGCATAAACTCAATAGGGGGGACTCTAAAGTGATTTTTGTTGTGTCTAGATGAAAAATATTGATTTAAAACATATTTTTGTATTTTACTGTAATGATCAGAAAACACCGAAAAGCAAGAGAATTCATGATTTTCACTCTAAACCCTAAAATTAGAATTTTTATGCATAGGAATTGTCTATGGCTACTGATTTGTGTGTATTTAAATTATAAACTGATTTTTTTCATGTTTGGATGAAAAATAATGGTTTAAATCATGTGTTTACATATTACTGTAATGACCAAAAAGTACCAAAAACAAGAAAGATTCATTGTTTCCACCCTAACACCTAAAGTTGGAAAATTTGCATATATATATATATATATATATATATATATATATATATAACTGCCAATTTGTACATTAAAGAATTCTAAAATTATTTTTGTTTTGATTACATGAAAAATCTTGGTTTAAACCTTATTTTTGCATATTACTATAATGAACGGAAAGTGCAAAAAGTGAGAAAAAAATCATGTTTGCTCTTGATTATGTAATTTAGCCTACATTGGGAATTCAATCCCAATGTCTATAATTTTTATGTGATATATTTTAATGATTATTGACATGTGTACAAAAATGATAAATGATTTAATTGCATGTTGATTGAACGAATAACTCTAAAAAAGTCTATAGACAATAGGGTACATATAGGGTTTCCTAACCCTATTTCTATGATGTTATTAATATATTTATATGATTAAGTGATATGAAAAATAAGTTTTATCATGAGTTAATGATCTTAATTATATGATGAGATTGATTGTATGAATTGGTCATAAAAGATAGGCATGATACTTGAAAGGCTACTTGATAAATTAAAGGAGTTAAGTATATTAGGTGGAATGTTAAATAGAATTGACATTAAGATCATGATATCTTGTGTTTGACTTTAGAAAAGTCATAGTATGAGTTATCATGTGTTTTCATATGGGCCTATAAGGGCCAAGTGTGCAACATTTTGAATGTCAACATTTTATGTGCAAGTGATAAGTGAACTTTTAAGTGCAACTCCAAGTATATGTAAATGTTATATGTGCAAGGGTAATTATGGGATAGGATAGCATGATATTAAACAAATACTAAGTATTAAATTAAATATTATGTTAGAGCTTAAGGAGTAGTAAAAGTTCAAAGGGGCTACAAGTACTAGGAGCAAGGGAACCACAAGGGGACTAAACATTATATTTCAAGTTATAAGTACTAGTTATCATGTTTTGTGAACCTCTGATATCTTGAAACCCAAGTTTTTTTCTATCTTTAATTATGACTATATGATTTCTTTGTTAAGCTTGGGTTGCCAAAGGACAATTTGTCCAAAACCATTTTGAATACTCATTATTAATAAAGTGCCTTTGTGAATTGTTGCCTTACCTTATTTTCTTTTTGGAACCATAGTTTGATTTATCTATTGTTCAAGCTGCTATTGCTATTATGTTACATGTTATTGCTTCCTTAAGTATTATTGTTATAAGTGATTACCATTAGCTTTAGCTTTGGTAACCATGAACTCTTTATGCAGAAATCCCCGTGCTGATGCTGGTAATCATCGGTACCTGTGCACATGGTCATTACCCAATGGATAGGGGTTATGTATCCACCTCAACTTGAAGGGGCAGTTCTAGTCGTGAGGCCTGATCAGTTCTGCCACTCTTGACAAGTTATAAGTTAGGAGTTGGAATTTTGTATAAGGCCATCTCTCCCTTGAGTGAATGAGCTAATAAGTCATCACTCTTTACAAGTTTACAAGTTACAAGTTGATTTCTATGAACCTTGCTTATTTGCAAAACATGATTTATAAATCTTGAACCCTTATAAAAGGATACATGCTATTTTACAAGTTTTATTTTTTACTCATTGAGATAATATATCTCACCCCTATTTCCTTGTGTGGTTTTAGGTGAGAATTATGAGGAGGCAAGGTGAACGCACAAGCAACCTACTCCGTTTGGGAAATTTCCTTGTTAATGTTTATTACTATGCTAAGTTATAATGAGTCTCTAGACAGTTTGGGAGTTCTTATTTTGGTAGTTTTATTTTGAAATATTTTTCATTTGATAATTCATTTAGAGTCTTAAAAATTTCTTTATTATGGATTGTATTTAATGTATATTTTTACTAGTCTTCCGCAACTTAAGGTTTTTCTTATAAATGAGTTAATGCATGAGCTTTCGTATGATCCTAGGCAATGTTTTCATATAAATGAGTGGGTTTTATGGGCGTGGCTAACCTTATGTCTCCCCATGTTCTAGGACCGTTATGTCTTTCAAAATGGGATGTGATAGGTATGACAAACCAAAGACCTTAGGTTTAATGGCAATGGATGATGGTATCTTATGGTTAGGTTGATGGTGTTTAGGGAAAGATGAGGATAGAGGTGTGTGATGTTAGTTAGGTAGGTATTTAGCTGGGGGAGATACGTCAGATTTTAGCTTTGGGTGGTTAGGTTAGATTTTGGCTTTGGGTGGCTAAGTCAGATTTTAACTTTGAGTAGCTAGATCAGATTTTAGCGTTGAGTAGTTAGGTTAGATTTTTGAGTAGCTAGGTCGGATTTTAGCTTTAAGGAACCAAAGTTTAGTTAGGAAGGCTAGGTTAGAGTTTAGCCTCAAGTAATTAGATTTGCAATTTATGGATGGTTTAGTATAGGCTTAAGGATGGAGAGACCATGGGTTTTTGCAATTGGGTTATGGATGTACTATGGATTTGGAGGTTGGGTGAACTATAGGTTTAGTGATAGTTGGATAATAGGTTTGATTGGACTAGACCATGGGCTTAAATGGGCCATAGGTTTGGATAGTACTATAAAAGATAAAGCCAAGTCAGCATTTAGCTTGCATAAGGACTATGGATAAGGATGAAACTATGTCAGTGTTTAGCTTAGGTAAGAATTATGAAGGATGAAAGGTTGGTCAATGTTTAGCTTAGGTAAGAATTGTGAAGGATGAAAGCTCAGTTAGTGTTTAGCTTAGGTAAGGATTATGGATAAGGATGAAACTAAGTTAGTGTTTAGCTTAGGTAAGAATTGTGAAGGATGAAAGCTAGGTTAGTGTTTAGCTTAGGTAAGTATTATGGATAAGGATGAAGTTAGGTTAGTGTTTAGCTTAGGTAAGAATTGTGAAACATGAAAGCTAGGTTAGTGTTTAGCTTGGATAAGGATTATGGGGGGTAAAGTTAGCTTAAATTTTAGGTGCAAATAAAGGTACCATGGTTGGGTTTATTTTTACCATGTGTCTGACAAGGGTTTGATTTTTTGATCATAGGTTGAGATGGACTATGGATTTTGGGTTTTGACCATGGGTTTAGGTGGACCAATGGGTTTTGGATGAGAAGATGTTTAGATAGGTTTTTGACTCCTCTCAAGGTTCAAGCTATGCATGCATATATGCATGAATGATTGAAAAAGGTTTCATGAAATACCAAGTTCAGTATTATGGTGCATACAATCCTAAAGGAAGGTTTTATAAGTCATTACATGAAAGGGTTAATGTGGTTTGAAGAGAACCCATCACACTAGAGATGCGATATACCTAATCATATGTGAGACAAGGAGCCTCGCGTGGGTGAAATGGTACATGCATACTCATTACACCTCTAAAAGGATTAGAGGATACATCCTGGACTAAATGATTTCATTATCGACAAGCAGACCTAAGGAAGGTTGCCCACTCAATGTTACTTTCTATCCTTTGTTTTCCTAGGAAGCTATGGTTTTTTGGACAAGGAGTCCGATGTAGTGATGCTTGAAAAGAGTTGTTTCGCAGTAAAGACAAACTTGGTATTTTACCAAAAGTAATCCACTTTATCTTTTATTTGAAAAAGATTTTGAAGTCCGCATTGGAGTTGCCAACTGTGAGGCCTTGCCCGAGCACTAGTCCAATCTACTAAGGAATCGAAATGCTCTTTAGGAGAAACTCCACGACTGGAACTCACTATGAGTTCAGAAAATTAGGTTTTGCTATTTGTTATTCGTAAAAGGGAGTCGTCACTTTAATTTACTTATTTTAATTAAGAAAATTAAAGGAAAACCCAAATTGATTGACTCCAAAATGTTTGATTTATCCCAATAGAAAAGCACTAATTCATGAGTGACCAAAGAGGGCTCGAGGATCAGGTTTTGATATTTAAGCAAATGTTTAGCTAAAAATTGCAAAATAACTCTTAAAAAAAGGCAATTTTAGTGCATGCATGAACAGGAGTAAAAATGATGAATGAAACAGTTATAGATGACAAGATGAAATGACAATTATAAATAAATAAGGAAAAATAAATCCTACTTAATTATTACAAAACAAAAATAAATGAAATAAAGAGGATCTTTCCTCTATCCCTTATAGGAACTAGGAAAAGTACATGTTCCTCAACTAAATTAAAGAAATGAACATAAATAATCGACAATAGAGCACATATACAAATAAATAACAAAGTAAAATAAACCTTAAACTATAAATATGAAAGGAAAAATGTTATTGAAAAAGATTTTGGAATTGATGCTTTGTAGAATGGCATGCTGCATATTCCATTAAATAGGAATCAAACCCCATGCAGTTCTTCCTTTTTGCGAAGGAGGTGTTTGGGAAAAAATATTAGTTTGGTTTATTAATTTAATTCTGAATTTTGAATTAATAAATTTTAGATCTTTTCTGTTTTAGACCTAAAGAGAGGTAGAAGAGAGAAAATTCTAAATCTAAATTTAAAATTTTAGAAATGGAAGGAAGAAAAGGAACTTACCTTTGTTTTCCTTGACTTTCGGATGAATGGGGCGAGCTTTACTCCAGATCTAAGCTTCACCTTGGATTAGGGAATCTTGAAATTGAACCTTACATGGAAAAGGTTAGCAAAACAGAATCATAATTGCAAATTAAAAGAATTTGGAGTGACAGATTTTAGTATTAATTTTTTAATTTTAATTTAACAAAATTTTAGCATAGAAAAAAGAGCATCTAGGTGAATTTTTGTCTGCAAATCTATGTTAAGAGAGCTGAATGGAAGCTATATTTATAGAGTAAAGGTGAAGGACATCCGCCACCGGCATGCCTACCGGTCGGCCAAGCAGCACTAAATCAGTGGGGCGCCTGGGGCGCCATTGTACTGGCTCTGCGTAGCGCACTAATCTTAGTAGGTGTCAAGCTGCGGCCGGATTCCAAGGGAACAATTTTGATGGTTCACACACACACACACACACACACACACACATATATATATATAGCAGAAGGATTTTAATTTCTTACACATTCAAGTAAGTTGATATTTTATAGGTAATTAATTTAATTTTATTTATGTTTTGTTGATCTATATATATATATAATTTATTTTTATATTTTTATCTTTATACTTATAATTTATTTTTATAGAGATTAAAAGAATGGTAGACTAAATAATTATGCAAACTAAATTTAAGGCAGAAAATAAATAGCAAAAATTATTACAAGCCCATTTAGCTAGAAGATTGTATTTCAATCCTTAGATTAGAAAAATCATTAAAGACTAGTCTCCAAAATAATTACATGAAGATCCAAAAATTGTATAATCTTTTTATTCAAGCCATCTTCCTCCTTGAAAGCAACCTATAATACCCAAGAGTTCTATATCTTGAACTAATGGCTAAGGTGATCCAAAAATGGTATTTGAATAGTAATCGAACCTATGGAACTGAACTTGAGTCTTCAAGCATATAATTGTGCATATATAAATTTTAAATTCATTTTATGATTAATTACAATGTTCATGTTTATACATGTTGATATAAATATAAGCAATGAGAATATGTTTAATTATGTGCATTACTAATTAAATATGGAACCATGAAGTATAATAAGAGCAAAATGGTTATTTCATGAAAACTGTTAGAAATTTTCTGAAGTATGCTTGTGAGTAAGTATGTGAGTGAAAGGCCCAAACCCATGTCATGGCTAGCCACTCCATTTGGAGAAAGAAAAAAAAATCATATTTTTATTAAAGAAATCATTCTTTGGAATTTAAAAATGGAGAAGGTGGAAAGTGGGTCCCACTTTCTACTAAAGCAATATTCTAGTCATTTTTCTTTTTTCCTTTTCTTACAATTATTTATCTATAATTTTTTTTTAAAATCATTCTAACCAAACTATCCTCTCCCACTTGAAAAGCTTCTTTAGGAAGCCAAGCAATTATAGCCATTTATTTTGGAGATTAAATCTCCACTATCCAACACAATCACTAATCACTTAAAAGGAATTTTACTCTTCATTTTCAAATACTTTTAAGACATCACTTCTTCTCTACCTAGAGCATTTGGCTAAGAAAGATTTGCAAGATGGAGTGATTAGTTTGGTAAGGCCTTCGTAATTTTATTTCCATTTCTTATTTTCATCATGTGTCTTGAGCTATTTCTTGATCATGGTTGATTTCTTTCCTCTTCCTTTCTTAATGATGATCCGACCAAGCCATGTAAATGGGGAATAAATTTTTCTATTTAGTCCAATAGAAGAATCATGAATATGAACCATGGAAATGATGATTTTATAGTGGAAAACAAGAATAGAAAGATAAATAGAAATTTAGGATTTCAAAAGGCCAAAGTAGCTAGAAATTTTAGATTTGGATTTATAAGGTTAGGATCTAAATTTGAGAAAATGTAAAACATAAAAGTTGCAGAAAAATATCTCAATTAAGTTTTCTTATAAGGAATTTAGCCAATTTGAATTTTATAGAGAGATATGTCTCTTGAATTGAGATTGTTGCTATTTATCGGGTGAACAACATTCCTGAATTTGATCCATCATTTTGAATATCTTAAGAATAGATTTAGAGGAAGATTGAAACTGATGAAATGATAACTTATATGGCTAATTTAATTTCATGAAAGAAACTTGGTAATTGGAGTCGTATTCTATGAGTTATAACTAAATGAATGGGTGAAGGTCAGCCTGCCTGCATTATGACACAGGTTGCAAACCTGAGAATTGACACTATGACTTGAAAAGGTTAAAGAAAGAATTAGCAGAAGCCCCAAACTATTAAAATGACCATTGATATGTGAAGGATTGAAGCACCAAATGAAGTATAGTGTGAGAAAAAGACCTTGTATTCTTACTAGCCTTACACTCAGTTTCAACTTGCAACCTGATTTAGGATCTCTAAACTAGGGGCCTTAGAGGTAGAACCAAGCTAAACTCAAAACATAAGAAATGTTCCATAATGTCTATAGTATCTCTTGATAAAAGAAAATTTCATTCGAAAGTGTATATTTTGAGATAAATGAATGTGAAGTGCTCAATCTATCATAGTAGTAAGGGTAGAACTGAAATTCATTCGCCATTATAAAATATATAGATTGAATTATGAGCTCAATTTTGGATATTTTGTAGTTTCATATATCTAGTTTGAAATGAAGAAGAAACTTAGATAACTTGAATTAGTTTATTAGAATTTTAGATATAATTAAAGCAGTATAGCAAGATTAAATATGATTATATGCCTTTATGTATAAGTATAAGGTTTTAGTAACTTGAATATTGTTAATATCATTGTATGATCCTATGTGCTCCACAGATCCTATTGAATATGTGTATAAGCCAACATTATTGAATTGAATTTAAAGTGACTAATTGCTTATATGTTTACAAGGTTAAGTTTGGATTAAGTTGTTAGAATTTAATGTCTTAAAGTAGATTTTAAGTTGATTTAAGGTTGAAATACAATATTCTTATTATATTAATATGTGAGATGTAAACTAAGATATGATATATAATTGTAGAAAATAGAAATAAGCAAGCATTGGATAAGGAAGTACTCAAATGTTTGAGGAACATGAAATCCATTTATGTCCAATTGAATAAAGGAGGTTAGGCGATGAGGTGAGTACACAAAACCGAATCTAAATAATAATGTTATATAATTATTATTATTGAGAATTGTAGCCATATTGTCTTAATTGAAATCCTAGTTACCTTCAATGATATCATTATGCCATTGAGACTTACCCTTAAAGTGATATCTGGTCTATTTAAACACTCATACATAAGTGCAAACCATGATTCTCTTCAACATTAAATTTGTAAAACAACATATTCCTTTCATATTCAAATTCTTGGTGATAATAAATCTTTTATTTGAAATCTAACTCTTTTAATTAGAAACTTATTCTACCTAAGCGAGTTATCATTCTTATAATACAATTTCTTTAAAAAGAGCATTCAGCCTATACCTAAAATGCCATTATTATTGACCTAAGTTATTTCAAAACTTAGTCAATCTCTATTTTGATCTTGTCAATCAAATTGAAGGTATCTAATATGTATGTTGAGTGTCCATTTTGTAGATTAAATATGTTTAATAGGTTGGAATTTCAAAGATTCAAAGGATCTCTCAAAGTCATGAACTTGGCCTCTAAGTCATGACCACTATGCCAAAATCATGACTGCGACTCATAAATTGTGACTGTGACAACTCTATCATGACCAAGACCTTTGAAGGACAACATCTTCAATTTTTTGCCTTAAGAAACAGAGAGGTTGTAACCGCAACCAAGTGTGCGATCATCAATTCACTACTGCGAATGGGGAGTCTCAACCTTGACTTTTATATAGAAGCCCATGACTAAAATGAATAGTTAAGGCACCAATAAGAAGATGCTATGTGTTAACTAGCTGTTGAGATTTTTGAAGATTGCATCTATGAAAATGCCATCTCAACTGCGAAAATTATGTCCTAATCGCGAAAAAGGCTTAGCAGCTATGACATTGCTCTTATAGAGCATTTAATGCAAGATTTTACGGTTGTCATAAAGATTTTTTTCCTATACTCTTTATAGCGAGAACTTAGAAGGAAGAAGCTATAAATACCCCCTCCAAAGATCCTCATAAACATCCAACAACCTTTATTTAAGCCAAATTCTTGCAAATTTAATTCTCAAAGCCTTAACCTTTCAATTGTAATTATGTGGTTGTTGTAAGAGCATTGATTGCTTAAAAAGTTAAGTGTTAGCCTTTAAAACACATTGTATTGGGTTAATAGTGAGCCAATAAAAAACTCTTGTATAGGTTTTAGTGTGAGCCTAAGGGAAACACTTGTGATGGTTGTGTATTAGCCATTAAAACACATTATAAAGTTTGGAGTAAGCTTGTAAACTACATTGTAATTACTTAGTAGTAGTGGAATACCCTATTGAGATTAGGGTTTGTTAAGACCCAAACCACTATAAAATTGCTTGTGTCTATTCTCTTTCCCTATCTCCTTCTGTCTAAATTTTAATTTCCTACCAATTCAACCTTCCTTCTTGGTGCACAAGGCCAAACAATCGGTATCAGAGCTTTAGTATCATTTGTCAAGCTTAATTGTATAAGAAAAGATCAAAATGGCCAATGAAGCGATACATCACCTCAAGCCACATTTCGACAGCACCGTTGGAAGTATAGAATGGAGGTATATCTTGATAATGATCTAATAAATGTATGAGATTGTATAATCAAAGAATGAAAGCCTACATCAAGAATGGTTGATGGTGTTGAAGAATCAATTCCTAGAAAGGAATAGGTGGATGCACAAAGAAAAGCCAATGGCAAGAATAAGAGAGCCATGACAATTCTCCTTAGTTCCCTCTTAAGAAAAGAATGTGGTAGGGTTCAACATTGTTCAAGTGATTTTAGCATTTAGAAAGCTCCAGAGAACTACTATAAAGGAATCAAACAAGTTAAAGCTAATAAGGTTCAATTACTTACAACAAAGTATGAGCTTTTCAAGATGAAACCCAATGAGAGCATCACCAACATGACAAATAGGCTCTTAGCCATTGTCACCAACATGAAGAAATTGGGCAAAATATATAACTTGGTTGATATTAATAAAAAAAAATGCTCAAAGCTCTTCCAAAGAAAGACTATGGAGTTAGAATTGCTAGCATTGAAGAAGCCAATGTGGATCTTGGAAAGGTTCCTATCAATGTTTTTATTGGCAAGCTCCTTATTGAAGAGATGTCTAAGAAAAAGAAGTCCTTGGCTCTTAAATCTCCCCTCAAAAGCAAACAAGAAAGTGAGAGCTCAAGTGAATTAGAGGAAAGTAAAGATGATGATGATGAAGAACTTGCTATACTCCCTAAAGGGTCAAAGACATCATTCAAGAGAAGAAAGAAACAAAAGAGGCCCTTTAGGAGATCATCATCAAATTTCAACTTAAAATCAGGCAAGGAGAGAAGAATGACATTACTCATTATGAATGTGGCAAACAAGGTCATATAAAATTAGAATGTCCCAAAAACAAAAAGAAGAAGAAATGGGACAAGGAGAAGAAAAAAGGTTTCAAGGCAACGTAGGATGATGACTCCTTAAGTGATAAAGAGGAAGAGGATGTTGCAAACCTTTGTTTCATGGCCTTAGAGGACTCATCTAATGAAGTAAGCTTTAATTCTCAATCTTGTGATGACATTGATGATGATTTGCATGATGATGATGAGGATGAGGTTGAGCTAAGCCATGAATTTGAAATGCAAAAAGTATAAATCTAAAAGGAAAATTTTCACAGATAAGCACTCTAAATTGGAGGAGAATTTTAAAGAATTAGAAAATTGGTTTTAAGTTTGAAAACCTCTAATGTTAGTCTCAAAGTTTCATTGGAGGAAATCACTTCTAAAACCTCTTCTTTTGATTCTTTATATAAAGAAAACAAAGCTTTAAAAATTGAGGTTGAAGAATTAAGAAACTCGATTTCAAAATTTCACAAAGGGAAAGAAACTTTGGATACTCTTATTGTATCACAAAGGCCATCCCTTGTGAGATGTGGTATTGGCTTTAACAGCTCTTCTTCATCCACATCCTCTCCTACTATGTTCATAAAGGCCACAACTCATCAAAACTCTAGCATTTAGGTAATTAATAGGGGAGTGAAAATACACACTAAACCTTTAAGTCCCAAAAGAACTCAAAAGGTATCACAAGGCTCTAAAGCTAAGACTCAAAGAGTAAATCATGCTTCTATGTATCAAAAAAGTGATGCTCAAAAGCACCCACAATCACAACGCAACACTTGTTCTTGGATGCATTATTGTCATAATGTTGTGAAAAGACCAAAACTTCATAAGAAAATAAGTAAGCCTAATATGACTTTCAAGTCAAAGCTCAAGTGCAATTATTGTATGAAAAATGGTTCCATTAACATATCTTGTACCTAAAACAAGATGATTCATCTTTTCTTGTAGGTGTGTCTCAAATCCACTACCAAGGAGAACAAATGGCATATAAATAATGGATGTTTAAGACACATGATCGAAAATGCAAGCCTCTTCACAAATTTAAAAGAAAAGAGAGGTATCACATTTGGTTGACATTAGTATTATTGGTAAGGATAATCATTCTCTTATTGAAGATGTTCTTTTGGTTGATGGTTTAAAATTTAATTTGCTTAGTATAAGTCAATTATGTGATAAGGGTAATAAAGTCACCTTTGACTCCAAAGCATGCATTATCACCATTTTAGCTAATGACAATGTAATGTTTAAGAGTGAAAGGGAAGGCAATACCTACATGATTGAGTTAGATGATTTGGCTAATCAAGATGTCAAGTGTTTCATATCTATTAGCAATAAGTCTTGGTTTTAGCATAAAAGGCTTGGACATACAAGCATGGAGCTTTTACTTAGCCTTTGCAAGGATGAGCTTGTTGAAGGACTTCCAAAGATTAAGTTCTCAAAAGACAAGATATATGGACCTTGTCAAATGGGAAAGCAACACAAATCATCCTACAAATCAAAAAATATTGTAAATACTTCTAGAACCCTTCAACTTATTCATATGGATTTGTTTGGACCAAGTAGAATTGCTAGTTTGGGTTAAAAGTTTTATGCCTATATGCTTGTTGATGACTACTCTAGATTTATTTGGGTTTGTTTCTTGACTTATAATAATGATGCTTTTGATGCATTTAAAAGTTTTACAAAAAGAGTTCAAAATGAGAGAGGTTATTTCATTTCAAAAATAAAAAGTGATCATAGAAAGGAATTTGAAAATGAACTTTTTGAAAATTTTTTCGTTGAACACGGAATTTCACATAATTTCTCCTCTCCTAGAACACCTTAACAAAATGATGTTGTAAAAAGGAAACATATAACTTTGATTGAACTAGATAGAACCATGCTTAATGAGTATAGTTTACTAACTTATTTTTAGGTGGAAGCCATTAATACTTCTTGCTACATTTCGAATGGAGTTTTCAAAAGACTCATTTTGAATAAAACCTCTTGTGAGTTATGGAACGAAAGAAAGCCCAAAATTTTATATCTAAGAGTCTTTGGTTGTAAGTGCCATATATTAAATACTAAGGATAACCTTAGAAAATTTTCTTCTAAAACTAATAAAGGCATTTTCTTAGGCTATTCTACCATTAGTAAAGCTTATAAAGTCTTTAACAAAAAGTCTATAGTAGTTGAAAAGTCTATGAATGTTGTCTTTGATGAATCTAGTAAACTTGATCTTGGAAAAGGTAGTGTTCTTGATGATCTTATAGGTGAATTGAAGAAGCTTGGAATGGATCAAGATGAGATTCCAAATGAAGTTGAAGACTAAGTAGAAAACCAATAAGATCATGAGGCTCCATCAAATCCACAAGAGGAAGATGCTCAAGAACTTCCTAAGGAATAGAGAAACCCTAAAGAGCAAATCGTTAGTGATCCATCTAAGGGTATAAGTACTAGATCTCATTTTAAAGCCTTAGATTTGTTTCTCAAATTGAGCCAAAGACCATTAATGAGGCTCTTAATGATGAGAGTTAGTTCATTGCTATGCAAGAGAAACTCAACCAATGTGAAAGAAACAAAGTTTGGGAACTTGTTCCTAGACCTAAAGATCATCCCAATATTAGATGTAAATGAGTTTATAGAAATAAGTTAGATGAGCATGGTTTCATCACTAGGAATAAGGCTATATTGGTTACTAAAGGGTACAGCCAAGTGGAAGGCATTGACTATAATGAAACTTATGCTCCAGTAGCAAGATTAGAGGCATTTAGGATCTCATTTACATATGCATGTCATATGGATTTCAAACTTTTTCAAATGGATGTTAAAAGTGCATTTTTAAAATGGATTTATTAAGGAGGAAGTTTATGTTAAGCAACCCTTCTGGTTTAGAACATCATGAACTTTCTAATCATGTCTTTAAATTAACCAAGGCCTTATATGATTTGAAACAAGCTCCTAGAGCTTGGTATGAAAGGTTAGTCCATTTCTTTTGAAAAATGACTTCACTAAAGGCAAAGTTGACATAATACTTTTTGTAAAAGGGCATAAAAATGACACTTTAATTGTTCAAATTTATGTTAATGATATTATATTTAGTGCTACTAATGAACATCTTTATGAAGAGTTTGCTAAGTGCATGACTAGAGAATTTGAGATGAGTATGATGGGTGGGCTCAAGTTCTTCTTAGGACTACAAATCAAACAATGCAAGGATTGGATTTTCGTCAACCAATCCAATGACACAAAGGAGCTTCTTAATAAGTTTGGAATGGATGGTTGTAAAAGTAGCAAGACCCCAATAAGCACATCAACTAAGCTTGACAAAGATGAAAATGCTAAGCCTATAGATGAGATGAAGTATAGAGGTATGATTGGTTCTCTTCCCTACCTTACAACATTTAGACCTGATATAATGTCTGGTCTTTATTTATATGCATGTTTTCAATCTTGTCCTAAAGAATCTCATTTGCATGTTGTTAAAAGAATTTCAAAATATTTACATGGCACGTTGCATCTAAGGTTATGATCCTAGAAATACATCTTTTAACATAATTGGATTTTTTAATACGGATTCTGCCAATAGTTTTCTTGATAAAAAAAGCACTTTTAGAATTTTTCATCTTCTTGGTGAATGTTTAGTTTCATAGTTTAGCAAGAAAAAAGTTTCAACTTGTCCACCATCGAAGCGGAATATATGGCGACGGGTTGTTATTGCACTCAAGTTCTTTGGATGAAACAATAACTCAAGGACTATGGTCAAGTGATTGATCACATTCCCATCACATATGACAACACAAGTGCCATAAATCTTTCAAAAACCTCATCCAACATTCTAGGAGTAAGCATATAGACATTAGGCATCATTTTTGAAAGATCATGTGTAAAATAGTGATGTTAGAATTTATTAATACGATAAACCAATTTGTTGATATTTTTACAAAACCCTTAAATGAAGAAAGATTAAATTTAATATAAAGGGAAAATTAGCATGCTTGATTGGAGCTTATTGCCATAGATTTTCAAAATTATATAAACGTTTTTCATTTGCATCAAAATTTCATGCATTTTATGTTTTCATGACACTTATATTTAACATTTTATTCTTTTATTTGTTATTGAATCGAGGTGACTTTTAATTCAATTGAATTTAATTATTTGACTTTATGCAATTTGGTTGCTTTTTTGTTGCATGTTGATTGCTTTATAGTTGATTTTTGGTATCTTTGATTTAATAGCTTGAATTTTTTTTATAATTAGTTGATATCTTAGTACATAAAATGTATGATTGCATCTATTTTGATCTTGAGTTGTAATGTCAATTGCATTGCATATAATTTCCTTCAAAATATTTTCAAAAAATTTCTGATTTTCAAAAATCGCAGTCACTACACTATTTTTGCAGTCATGATATTTAATTTTTTAGCCATTGCTACTCAGCCCTCAAAGTCTCAATTATGACTATTAAATAGTAGATGCAATTTTTGAATTTCCAAAAATTGTGATCGAGACTCAATGTTTAACAGCAATTCAAAAATTAGCCATTTTACAATGGAAAAATCTGAATTTAATTCAAAACTAGCCGTTTTCCACATATTTTTGGCCTATAAATACTCCACACTATCAGTTCTAATTGTTTTCTAACCCTCAAATCCTTTCTTACTTCAATTCCTATCACTTTCTAACTCTTCTCTCACCTCTTCCTTTCAAATTTCTACAATCTTTCTTTTCTCCTCAATTTCTTATTCATCAATGGCTTCAAGAAAAGTTCTAAGAAGGGAAAGAAAGTTCAAATCTCTCAAACCCCTTCTCCTCTAG
This sequence comes from Reutealis trisperma, assembly GCA_947687605.1. Classification (NCBI taxonomy): domain Eukaryota; kingdom Viridiplantae; phylum Streptophyta; class Magnoliopsida; order Malpighiales; family Euphorbiaceae; genus Reutealis; species Reutealis trisperma. Next base: position 291,975 of record CANTUT010000587.1, read on the forward strand.
AACTTATGAGGGGAATTACCCAAGAGGAAAAGCAAAACTAAAGACAAAATTATTCTTCCTTCAAAAATTCCTAGCCTTGTTTGCTTTAAAACATTAGGAATTAAATATAGCATTATTGCTTTTCTCAATAATCTTCAATGGGGGAAGTTTGTATTCATTGATGAAGATGGGTATGAAGAGCTTACAAGGGAATTTCTTATCACCCTTGTTGTCTATAAAAAGCTACATCCAACTCATGGACATTATGCAATTGACTTTCGATTTTTTGGTAAGCTCTATGAACTTTCCCTCAAAGATCTTGCAAATATATTTAGCTTTCAAACCGAAGGAGCCTACATTTCTAATGATTTTGCCATTAAAATAAACACCTTTTGGACCAAATTCTCCATTAAACCACAATTTGACCCAAAATCCTCCCCAGCCAAACACATCAAAACCCTTTCTATTCGGGTCCTTTATAGAATTGTCATCCTCTCAGTCAATGCCAAAGGGGATGGCAATGAAAAAGTCTCCCAAAGAACCTCTTCTTTCTCCATGGACTTGTGAAAGGAAAGAGCATTCAAACTGCTCATTTCCTTATTGATCAATTCCTTTATCTCTCCTCCATAAAAAAAGGGTGTGCTATTCTTCTCTCTTCTCATATCACTACTATTGTCAAACATGTTAGGGCTCTTACTCCACCCAACAAAGCTCTTCTCCAAAATCACATAAAAAAAATCTCTTATCAATTTTCAATATATGATCAATGCCAAGACATTGGGGGAAAAATAAAGGAAATATGAATATAATTTTTGAAAAGTTGGGATTTAAGAAAAGACAAGAAAGAGGCCAAAGGTGGTGATAGGTGAGGGTAGTGAAGCAAGGGAAGAGGAAACACAAGTAGAACCCATAGTACCTATACATAAACTCAAGATGAAACCCATAGACTCCTTCACAAAGTCTTGAGGACTCACTCTCTTAGATCACATTCACCATGATATATTTGATATTCAAGGTCATATAGGTCTTTCTCAATGCAATTTATAAGAATGGGAGTTTAGTGAAGATGAGGAAGAGATACAAGAGGAAGCACCCCATAAAGAAGAAGAGGAGCAAAGGGATGGAGGAGATGCTTCTTAGATCCTTCTTTAGGACTTCCTCATTCTTTTGTTTTTTCTTTTTAAAGTTTTTTTTTTTGTGCATTCATTCTTTTTGGCATTTTCTCTTAACAAAGTACTTTCATGTCTTTAATGAATGCAATTATATATTCTATTTACTTTGATCTTCTATGCATTACTTTTATTTAATTCTTTAACTCATTTTTTATCTTGCCAATGGAGAAGATATATAGAAAAAGAACTTAAATAGACAATAAAATTAAATTAAATTCATTCAATAATTGACTAAGGGGGAGAACTTAGAAGTGAAATGTGCTCTCTTAAATCTTTTGTGATATGTTCTTTTGAATCTTGAAAATTTAATTGCTATCATACTTTTTACTTTTTACTTGTTATGAAGTGCATCAATTAAGGGGAAGCATTCTCAATTTTAATGAATTGAAAGTTATTTTATATTAAAGTTCAATTTGATTGTCAAAATCAAAAAGAGGGAGATTATTGACCTAAGTTATTTCAAAATTTAGTCAATCTCTATTTTGATCTAATTAATCAAATGAAGCTATCTAATATGTATGTTGAGTGTCTATTTTGTAGATTAAACAAACTTGATAGGTTCAAATTTCAAAGATTCAAAGAATATATCAAAGTCATGAACTTAGCCTCTGAGTCGTGACCTTATGCCAAATCATGACCACAACTCCTAAATCACGACCACGACAACTATATCGTGACCAAGGCCTTCAAAGGACAACATCTTCAATTTTCTACCTCGAGAAACAGAGAGAACCGTGACCTTAGTCATGACCATGACCAAAGGCACAATCATCAATTCACAACTGCAATGAGGAGTCACAACCGCGACTTTTATATAAAAGCCCATGACTGCAACGGATAGTTGAGGCACCAATAAGAAGATGCCACGTGTCAACTAGCCATTGAGATTTCTAAAGATTTCAACCACAAAAATCCTATCTTGCCTAAGAAAAGGGCTTAGCGACCAAGACATTGCTTTAACAGAGCATTTAATGCAAGATTTTATCGCTGTTATGAAGATTTCTTTCCCATACTCTTTGTAAAGTGAATTTAGAGGGAAGAAGCTATAAATACCCACTTCAAAGACCCTTATAAACATCCAACAACCTTCATTTAAGCCAAACTCTTGCAAATTTAATTCTCAAAGCCTTAATCTTTCAATTGTAATTATTTGGTTATTGTAAAAGCATTGATTACTCAAAAGGGTTGAGTATTAGCCTTGAAAACACGTTATATTGGGTTGAGAGTGAGCCAATAAAAAACTCTTTTATAGGTTTAAGTGTGAGCCTAAGGGAAGCACTTGTGAGGTTATGTGTTAGCCATTAAAACACATTGTAAAGTTTGGAGTAAGCTTGAAAAATCCATTGTAATTACCTAGTAGTAGTAGAATACCTAATTGAGATTGGGGAGTGGACCTAGGCTTTTTTAACACCCGAACCACTATAAAATTGCTTGTGTCTATTGTCTTTCCCTATCTCCTTGTTTCTAAATTTTAATTTTCCACCAATGCAACCCCCCTTCTTGGTGCATAAGCCAAACAATTATGTTTCTTACTTGAGTTATAGAAATTGAAAATCCTATTAAACCTTTGAGATATTGAATGTGAATACTATATATCATGATGGAAATAATTGTTCAATAATTGTTACTATTTGTAAAGTAAAAATCCCCCATCTGATGTGATGTACTACATCAGTCATATGCACAGTCATATGCACATGGTAAGCCTATGGGTAGGGTGAGCGTACCCAACCCTTCCTAGAGGGTAATCCTAACTATAAGATCTGATAGATTTTATGTATATTGTTTATGAATGAGCAAGGCTTAGGCTGCTACTCCAATTTTATGAGTGAGCAAGGTTTAGACTACCACTCCTATTTTACATGTGGGACATACTCTATCTCCAGTTTACAGATTTCTACTAAAATGTTACACATTGATTAACCACTTTTCATTACTTCCTATTTGTTACCAACCTTTAGTGGATCTTAATTTTCCTTATCTTCTATTGAATGAATACTTTTAAGCAAAGGAATTTCGAGGTTGGGCCATAGTCTTGCTCGTGTATTCCATCTTCATTATCATTGAGTATGCTAAAGGATTTTATTATTGTTATTATTATTATATTTAAATATTCATCTGTACTTTATTTTTCAGTTAGTGTGTACTCACTAAGTTTATCTCACACCTTTATAGTGTATTGTTTTCAAGCAGTAAAAGACTCAGCAAGGCTACCTCAAGCATCTTCCTTCACTTGAGACTTGTTAAGTTAGCATTTGTAACATACTTCCAAATTTTTATAGAGTAAAAACATATTAAGGTCCTTATTATTCATTGAGCTCTATAGATATATGCTATAAAGATTAACAAAATTAATTAAATGGTCTATAATTATATTGTGATAATTTGCCAATAATGATGAGAACAATAGTAAATGATTGGAATACTTATGGTATATGATAAGTATATTGATATGTGATAAGTATGTATAAACGGTATATGTTCAATATATGTGATTGTAAATGGTATCTTATTGGTATCTAAATGGTATATTTTTGGTATATGATACTGTAACTTAAGTTCTGATCTTTAGAATGAGTTTAACGAATATTAAGATTAGAATTATATGTGCTAAGGAGTTCTATGAGTTTAGGTAACTTTATGTCTCCCTATACCTTAGAACCATGACATCTCTAAAGATGGAGTGCGACACAACCCATCTATTACTATATTGATAATCTAATTCCACAAATCTACTCCACCCATTAGAAAATGGAATCCTATTAAATTGCAATAAAAAAATCAAAATAAAAATTGAAACAAATCCAAATAAATTGAAAAACAAATAAAACAAAAGAGACAAACATAAATAAATTAAAAAAAAAGAAACAAAATAAATAAATCAAAAATGAAAAAAGAGAAATTAATAAAAATAATAATTGAAATAGAAATAAATAAATCATAACAAAAAAAAAAGAAATAAATCAAAATGAATATGTAAAACATAAATAAATAAACAAAAAAGAAACAAAAACAAATAAATTGAAATCTATATACAATAAGCAATAGAGATTCAATATAAGAAACTTACCAAAGAACCAAGCAATGGAGGTGCTGCTTGAACATTACAACGCTCGTCCATTTGTTAAATACATGAATACCCATAATTAATGAAGATCTATAAGTAAAAATCTCATATTAAAAATAACAAAAATAAATAAGAACACAATAACTATAAATTAATTAGAAATTTATACCTTAAATTGAAAATTTTTAGAATAAAAAATAATTAAATTATAGATCTAGCTTTGTGCATGCTCAATATGAATCAAGATTCACCAAGAATCAAGAAGAAAAACAATAGCCCAAGGAATTTCAAAAAGCATATGATAAGTGAACAACCGATTCAACCCTTAATCATAAATTGTAACCAAGAAGAAAATTAGTAAAATAAAAGAAAACAAATTAAAGAACTTAGCTTTTGGAGACTCTACCTCATCCACGCTCCAAGGACTACCAAGCAATTGATTTGTTCTCTACTATTTTCTCTCCACCATTGTTTAATAATTGGTAAGTTTAAAAATTCACAAATAGAACCAATGACAGTGAGGATCCAGAGAAAGTGCTCATAGGTCTGTTTGGATCTATGTTGTTAAGGGTGTGTTGAAGAACAAAAGAAAGAAAGACAAGAGAGGGATAGAGACGACTGAAGGCAAAAAGAGAAAGAGAATGGAATTTAGGGTTAAAGAGAATGAGAGTTAAGGATGAATTTATACTTAGGCCAAGAGAATGAGAGTTAAGCAAATCAAAACTACATAGTTTTGAGCAAATACTCACACCACTGGTTTATTTATATTTGCATCTCACAAATAATAATTATAATAATAATAGTAGTAGTAGTAGTAATTATTATTATTATTATTATTATTATTGTTGTTGTTGTTGTTGTTGTTATTATTGTTGTTGTTGTTGTTGCTGTTGTCATAAGAGCACGAATTTCTTGTAGTGATTATGTAATTAGAAATTATTATATTAATAAATATAATTATATTAGTATTTTACTTAATTCAAATAATTTTAATCTTGACTTATATACTACTTAAAACTAATACATAATTTCCTATAACCACTTTCTAACTTTTTACGCAAACTATTAGTTTATTACAAATACTTTCTTATTAATAATGTCTATTACAAATACTTTCTTATTGATAATGTATCCCAAATATGTTAATTAGTAAAAAAATATTTTTAAAGATTAGAATATTAAATATTAACAAAATTTTAATCTAAAAATTTATTAGTATCACATAAATATAATTACAATTAAAGTGATAATATTATTGGACTTACATACTAATACATCATACTTTCTTATTATCACTACTGAATTAATTATAAGATATATTAGAAGTTTTTTTTTTTAAACATATATGTAGCGAATTTAAAATGTTTAATTGCAATATATGGTTATATTTTAGTATTATTAAAACTTAATCCATATTATATTATTAATTTTTCACTAATACAAATTTAATCAATCTACTATTTAAGTAAATTGTATAAATATGAATAGTTATATTCAATTGAGTTGAGGTATATACATTTATGATTTATAATTCATCTAAAATTTTTTTTTGATATAATTTGATAATTGGTATAATGTCACATATAATCTTAAAATTTTGGTGTTATCTATACATTATTCAATTAGGATTACTTATATATTATAAATAAAAAACTAAAAAATTTCGGTTATTTTGGTCTAGTTTAATTCAGAACAATTCAATTTAATTCGGTTTGATTCTCAATCCAGATATATGTTAATATATTGAACTGTACCAAAATATTTCACTCAGTCCAGTTTAGTTCGAAGAAAGGCAAAAAGTCAACATTTCGATCTGGTTATTTAGTTCGATTCAAAATTTTTAATATTTGCACTCAGCCTTTAGCGCTAACTAAGGATAGATTCAAGATTAAAATTTTGGAGACGGTCAAAATTTTTATAATAAAATTAAAAATTATAATTTAGATAAACTATATATGCATTTAATTAGATAACATAAAATTATTTTTTAATTAACTATAATCAAAACATGTAGATTTCATGCTTTAAATTGGTTTAAATAGAAAATATTAAAATACCTTGTTGATTTAAATTATAAAAATTAAATTCAAATAGTAATGACATAAACAGTAAGTATTAAAAGTATTTGTGTGATTTATTGATTTATTTTAGTGAAACAACATTTTAAAGTTTTGAAGGGTTCGTTTAAAAAAAATTATAAATACACCTATTAATTTTTAATCAAATTAATAATTTTCTACAAAGTAATTAGAGTTTGAGGGGTTAGAGCCTTGGTGTCCCCTTGCTCTTTTCGTCCCTAGGCTAGCAATTCGTGTTGTATTATATTTAATCGTATTGCGTCAAAATGCTAATATAAGGTAAAAATAGTTAATTCTATTCTATCCTATTAACTGAAATTTTCAAACTCTAATCCAGATGTGTTTATTAAGTCAACTACATAACATGCCATGTTGTTGGTGAATTTTATTTTGCTGCGAGCGCGCCATTTGTATAAGGTGCTGGAATCATCATGAATTTGCGCTTTTTAATTTATAAAATAGATTGAATGTTGATCTCCAAATTTCTCTACCAAAATGCGGTTGTTATTAATAAAATATTAATAAATTAAATGCAATTGTGAAGCTAGAAATTTTGGAAACTAAATGAACTGGAAATATGAATAAGAAAATATAGTGCATTAATAGAAATTGAGGATATTTGCATGAAATAAAAATATTGACAATGAACAATAATTGGATTGCAAATGCTTGATAATTAAAGGTTTTGTACAAAAAGAAATTGCTTAAGTAAAATGAAATCGAATGCTTGAAAATCGAAATGCTTGAATTTGTTGTAGTATTGGTAGTGTTTTCCAGTGATTGTTTATGTCCTTTAATTGTGAGCTTCCTTTCTTTCTTATAGTACTAGCCATAACAATCCGATAATCCGCTAACCCACTAGCCATTGTGTCAGTTCCATATTTTTTACTCTTTTTTTCCTTGAATTTCTCCACTACCTCCACTTCTTCAACTTAGCTCCTTAATTGTTCACATACAATTATTGCCCATTTAGCCACCTTCTCCTTTTTCTCATCCACTAATTAATTAATTAATTATTTTTTAATTAAATGATAATTAATTAATCAATCAATGATCTTGAGCTAAGAAATCCATAGGCTTTAATAATAATAGGCTGAAAATTTATGGTGCAAATAATATCTCTACATATATATATGACTTGGCTTAAAAACCAATCATATATCACTATAACATAAATGGCTTATAGCAACACATGCTTCATTAGGCCTTAAATATATTGCAATAGGCTAACAACACTTTTTCACCTTTTTAAATGTGTTAGATTTTTAAGTATTGGCATTTTAACTACGACAACACTTTTCTTGATATAATGCAATACTCATAAAAGTGTTGCATGTCTTTGGAACTAATACAACACTTTTCATAAGAAAATTAAGCAACACTTTTGAAGAGTAAATGCAACACTTTTGAATATATTCTAATTATGAATGCAACACTTATTTAGCCTAATTACAACACTTTGTCAGACAAGTGCGATACTTTTTTAGTGTTAAGCAACATTTTCCCTAAAACAAATGTAACATTGATTTAAAACAATTGCAACACTTTTGATGATGGATCAAATCATAATCATTCAATTGAAATGGATCAAAACAAAAAAATGCAAATAATATCAGAGTCATTAAATGTATCATAATATTCAAAATACACATAATAAAATCTTTCATCCCATCTTTTCTTCATCCTTGTTATTCTCTCTTAGAACCCCAAGTTTGCATTAAATTTTAGTACTTCGTCTGTTGAATTGTATTCACGCCCCTCCTTTCACTTGCAGGTGGTAAGAAACATTTTCGCCTTAGCCGGTGTCTCTTGGTTTGGTTTAGCAAATTGCTTGAATAGAAAAAAAAATCATAAAACATAATCGTTGAAATTGTTAAGAGAATAAATTTATGAAACACAATTCCCTAAGCTCTGAGCTTATCAAGAAAACATAAAAACTTATTGTATATATTTATTAGTGATTCTTTTTTCCTATATTTAGAAAAAAAAATTCTTTCAGAATGGTGGTTATAATTTTAAAATGTGAAATTCAAATCATAACATCACTTAGAATAACTTTTGGATGAATGCACAAAATAAGCATGTCTAAGGAATATGTAATATTCCATTGAATGCCAAACTAGCCCTATATCTTGTTGTTGGACGTGGCACAATAAAGAGGGGAAGGAGAAAGAACATATTTGAAACATTTAACCCCTAACTCAGTAGGGCTCAAAAGTCAAATTTGCTTAGCCATGAATAATTATATTTTAACTAAAAGGTATGCCCGTACAAAAAAGAATTATTTCAAATAAAGAGAGATCTTAGATTACATTATGTAGAACTAGGACCTATAAAGTTTGCCAATTTACAATCACAAGTACATATGCTCCTAGACTCTTTTACCATCCATTATGATCTCCATATGTGATGCTTGATGTTCACCAATTTACCAGCCACCTGTTTACTGCAACAGAGGCGCAAAATGAAACACTAGTTTAAGCAGGCATTAAAGATAACCATGAATCAGTTTTGAACAAATTTTTACTAGTATTACTTAAGAGCAAAAAAATTTTGAACTTCAAATTGAGTACGAGTTTTCATGATGGCATATCAAGGGTGGTTGTCTCCTAACTGCATCATTGAAACCAATTGAATGGGTGATTATCAGTCATAGTTCCATAGAAATGTTCTTATTCATCCTTAGATATGCACATATATATAGTATAAGTATACTAGCAGATGCAGTAAAACTTTTGGTGAGGGAAAGAGACGGTTAGTCACCATTATCCAGACCAAGTATTATGAACCCAAGGGCTTAGTTGCACTGGAATATATAGAAAATGCCTCGAGTACTAAAAAAAATGAATAGGAATGTTGTTGTGGTTCTTGTGTCTTAAATCCACTTGGATTATGCTAAGAATGAGCAAAGTTCAAAAAAAAAAATGCTTCAATAGCTATTAACTATTAACTTTAAGAAAAAATCTAGTAGTTGTACAAACCAAAATAAAGTCACAAACCATTGTAAGGTGCCTTCACATTTCTCTCAATTGAGCAGGACTAATGCCTTCTAAAAAATTGTAACAACCATCATGGTTGTGCAGCATCAGAAGAAGAAACAAATACAACTATCAGCACTTGAGCAGGACTAACCATTGCAAGGTGCCTTCACATTTCTCTCAATTGAGCAGGAGTAATGCCTTTTAAAAAATTGTAACAACCATCATGGTTATGTGGCATCAGAAGAAGAAACAAATGCAACTATCAGCACTTGAGAAAAAAATTATCAAGGCATCAGCAATCATCCAGGATAGATTTTTAAACTCTACACTATTTTTTTTTTTAAATGTACCATTACACACAAGTTATAACTTTTGTACAAATCAGCTACAAATATGTTAGTAGAGTTTCAATCCCCCAACCTCAAAACATGAATACACAGAGAAACAACTTTGTTGCAGAGTTATTAACTTCCCTTAATTGAAAACATTGAGTGAAATGAATTAGCTATTTTCACTCAATTTAATATATTCATGTCATAGAAAAGACCATGATAAGAAAAATATCTAGTTAAAATCCTACAAAATAAGTTGGATCAAAGTTTCTTTTGAGTTTGATCCATTTGAAAATTTCTTATGAAAACTTCGAAACAACAAAAAATATATATATAAATAAACTATTAGGTGTTGGATCACACTTCAACTTAAGGTCCGTAAAATATTAACATTGGCTCAAAATTTCAAATAGACATACTAGAAAGTAGGTTAACTATACATAGTCCATATCATTACCAGGTTGAGTCCACATCTAGATTATCTTAAAAAAATATTGTAACTTATCAATGAGCTGAGGTTAAAGCTATCATAAGATGCATCAAGCAAAAGGAAATAACAATAAAAGGTTCATACATGAACACCTTTCTTTAATCAAGTATCCCTTCTAAAAGGACTCCAATTAATCACTGACTATTATTTAAAAGCATCCACTGACAATGATGACAAACAATCTGGCATGTGATGGAGTGTTACCTGCTGGACTTAAGCAAAATATAGTTTTGATGATAGACAAAGCAACTCTGCTAGTGTAATGCAAACAAAAGAGAAAGCCATATTGAGAAAAGAAGAGCAGAGGATACAATATTTTATGCATGCCAATCTGAGAAGTTGTTTTCGCTCCCTCTCCAGCTGTCCCCTCCTTTATAACCACCCCGTTGGCACCAGTTTGTTCTGCTACAAGCTTGCTATGTATCTTCCCACCTAAAATAGAATGCAACGAATGCAGTCAACTAAGTAATTATTCCTCACGATAAAGAGATGAAGTAGGAGCAAAAAGGCAAAATATCACAACAATTAACGCAAAAAATAAGTAAACAATAGGACTTAAGTAAATAAACCAAAAGAAAGCATTACCAATATCACTTAATCACTAAATGATATTCTCAAGCATGCTAGCAAGTCATACTTAAAAGTCTTTGGTTATTACCAAAGTTGCCAATTGACTTGAATAAAGAAGAAAACTCTATACTTTATGTCAGTTTACAAGCACAAACAACTAGTTTTTAGAATTCAAGTTGTAAACATCAACTCAAATATCCAATTCAGTGTGTCTAGGCTACTAAAATTAACTTAGTCTTCAGTTCTAATATCGTTTCTGATTTTACAAACACATAATGACAAATGAAACAACACAATTTACATTTGAAACAACATAACTAAAAAATTCAAAATGAGGGAATTGGGGATTCAATTGGGTCACTCCATATGTTATCCCATTTATGCATAATCTCAACCATACTAAGATATAAAGCAAAACGCAACATAAGGGGGGAGGGACACCAAAATAATAGTACTAATAATGTAAAACTCTGGAATGCACTCACACCCTATAAAGAGCCTTCCATTGTTGCTTCTCTAGTAAGGAAAAGCTGATTGTAGTGAAGAAACAGATGTAGAACAAATTCGCTTCCTTTTGCCTATAAACCCTAAAAATACTCTTCAAAACCCCTCCTAACTCTGGGGTTATCAAATCTACATAAAACCAATGATCAATAAATGCTAAATCTACGATAACATTACTAAATTTTTTTTTTATTATTCATAGGAGGCCCATTGGGCCGTGGGTTACACCACAGGGAATAGCCATCCCCTAATACTCGCCATAAAAACAAAATCTCATTTAGTGTGGAGGAGAGGTCTCAAACCCAATATCTCTCACTTCAAAGAGCAAATGCTCTTGCCACTTGAGCTAGGCCTTAAGTGTCTTAACATTACTAAATAATTCAATAAAAAAGCAAAATTAGATAAAAAAAAAAAAAAAAAAACAAATATCACAATTATGCCTGTTTAATCAATCGATGAATAGGATTACCATTGGAGGTGAGATTATCAGTATCCTTATAAGTATTCATAAACAACCAAAGCAAATCATAGGTGAATTTGCTCAGCATTTCATAAACATAAACCCTAATTAGAAACCACACAAGGTAATATGAATTCCTGTACACTCTTTCACAAATATTTTCTCATCCATTCGTTACATCATCTTCAGAGACATGGAGAACCAAACAATCATGAGTTGGAGAAGAGCTAGGAGCTTTTATAGTGAGGAAGTGCTTGAGAGAAGTAACAAAGGAGGTTTCAGGTTTGATGGTGAGATTTAGGTTTTGGTCCATGAACCCTGAAACCTTAACATAACCTAGAATAAATGCTGACTAGCCAAACCAACCGCCCACAAAACCCTTTAATAGCCAAATTGATAACCTAAATATGAGAGAGAGAGAGAGAGAGAAAAAAATGTAAAATATAGAAATCAAGATACTTGAACAACAGCGACTGAATCAATGACAAACAACACAATGAGTGAAATGGCCTAATCAACTTAAATCCCTACATACATGACAATAGTGTTAGCGTAGAGCATGGGCTTAATTATTTATTTAGAAAAAAAAATCACAAAAGTAAAGTAGAGAAAGAGGAGGGAAATAGCAGTGGGAATAGAAACTGAAAAATTTTTTTTGGGGAGGGAAAAGTGAGAGAGAAACAGAGAGAATTGCTTGAGTATAAAATAGGAAATTATTCGTAAGATGGATTTAATAAAATTGAAAACAAATAATCTTTTATTAAAAATAAATAATCTTATATTATTTAAAGTGCCATAATTTTTAATTATAAAATTACTTAAATGTTTAATGTTTTACTAAATTTAGTTTAAATTTTTAATTTTTATTTGTTGTTTTAAATAAATTTTAATTTGTTAAAGTTTTAAGTATATGATATTCTGTTGTATTTTGTCATAGTCTTATTAGATTAATTTGTTTATTATTTAGCTTAATTTAGCTATTTTTATGTTTATTTTAATATTATTTTGTTAGTTGTTGTGGTGTTTACTATGTACAAGTTATGAGAATATTTGAATGAGAATGTTCTTAAAATGGTAAGTAGCATGAGGTGAAACTTGAAAAATGGTGTTTTCAAGATGAAAAAGGGTGTTTTCATTATAAATAAGGGTGTTTTCATCATTGTTATTTAAGCAATGTTTTGGCCACTACCCAAATAGATATGTAGACACTTAGATATTTATTTAGCTTTTTTTATTCCTTTTCTATGAAAAACACAAAAAACAATTAGTTTTAGCTAAAATTTCCTATTTTGGATCAATCAACCAAATGTGAATTAGAGATTATATCAATTTTTATTAGTTTGCTTTGAGGATTAAGATAAGAATTTGGAGGAATTGTGATTTATCAAGTATA